>CM052154.1:6791738-6816896 GCA_028455555.1 Augochlorella aurata | reverse complement strand
ATCACAATTTTAATAAAATCGAATTAATGTGATAGATGAAATGAGAATTGAATATGTATAATGTATCGCGATTCTACTAATTTGGGAATTAAATTATAAAATAGCGTTAGCAGTGAAGATTGCATTTGGTAGTAAAATTTTTTATGGCTTTTGCGCGCTGTAAATGTAAGGACGGTATATTTCATTCTGCGATTGGGGAGATATACTCTGCTTTGGTAAGCACAATACAAATTGTCGGAGAATGATGTCTAGTTTCTTTGCTGGCGTACACGTCTTCGCAATGGCGAGCTACATACTTCACAGTCACTCACATTTACCCTTTCATCGATCTTCACACGCTGCCCCCGTTTTCCTTTTTTACCATTGTTTACGGGAGCTTCCATGTACAGGCGAGCCGCTATAAAATCCCACAATCATTCACACTGACACACGGACCGACAGTCTTGTAGCCAGACTCTGGATCTCCATACATGTATTCATCTCCATATACATATGTATTAGTAATCGTATCGTGGCAGAGAAATGTTTAGTTACCGAAGTAATTTTCTACTGTATTTAATTTTCTAGATTTTAAGCAATTAATAAATATCTTGTCGTGTAGTTGCAAACTGGCGAATTTTCAATTTAAATTTGTAAAATTAAACTACGCGGATGGCAGCCGAAAGCCATAAATAATGGCATTAAATATTATACAGAAGCGTAATACATTTTACAATAATTTATCATTAATTTATCTTCCGAAAATTGCGAAATTTTGAAAAAAAGAAATATTTTTATCGTTGCTAATAATTTTTACTTTGCTATAGCACAGGGAAAGTCTAACATATAGGAATTATTTTCATGTTGTTTTTTTTAATTAACAGTTTGTTTGATGGTTATACTTATTCGAAATGTTACCGTTCGCGACTTATCGCGATACCACTGCAAACATAAATGTCGCTTTAAACTCGCTGCGTTAATGACCAAATTTTACCAAGCTGGTTAATTGACCCTGCATTGAACAGCCCCGACTAAGTAATATCATTATCGAACCTGTACGCATAATTACATCAAAATAATTTTCGAAACTCAGGCGCTTGTTTTACAAAGGAATATTGAATGTGGTAATCATGGTATCAACCGAGGTAGACACGGCAAACTCGCCTGATATTACGCGGTATAGTCATTTATAAATGAATTTCAATGGCACAACAGACGGGTAAATAATTCTATTAGCAATTTGCGAATAGTTGTAGATCGCGCGATAATGATAATTTATCAAATTTCGGTAATCAAATGGCTCCTAATATTTGACGCTTGACCAGCTAAACATTTGCACCCGCGATTCTAACAAATACTATAGGTTAATATTTATTCGACACGCTTGCATAGAAGTCTCTAATGATTATTTAAACATTGCACGAAACCTATTCTCAAACGTGACAGCTTAGCAAAATTTTTAAAAGAAACGTTCTTTCAACAATGTTCTTATAATAAATTGCAAAGAACATGCGAGCCGTTTATTTTTAAAGATGTTAAATTTTTTAATTTATTAAAACACAAAATCCTTAAATATGAAGATTTTAAAAGAAATAGACTTAGGTAATTGTTAAACTAAAGAGCTCATATAGCCATTTTTAGTTCAATTGAAAAACTTTCCTTAATAATCGTACCATGAATGCGTAATTATTATTAACAATCGTAAAAGGTCAGACTAGTGGAATACAAATTGCAAACGAGCTTGTATAAGTCGTTCATGGTAGGCGTAAACGCGAGAAGAAGAATGGGAGTTGTTTATGGGCCGACCGCAGGCTTTCCGGTGCAGTTTGGTACTTCCTATGAAAAACTCCAGACATAATATTTTCCTCCAGTTTTTCGGTAAATTAAATATTTTTCCGGGCAGTGTAACATACAGGCCTTTGCCGAGTACGTGAAAGGATTTTCAGTGGAAGCAGGTCCGCGATGAATTATTGACGGGCCTGTGGTAGACTTCGTCTCGTTGGGAAAGTAATTTATAGCCTAACAGGAACCCTCGGCGAGGCTTGCAATAACAACTCGTGCCGCGATCGAATATTCTTGTGCAAAATGTCACCGGCAGCTAGAAATATCGCGTGGCTTTGAGAAGAAATCTTGGTCGGTCACTTACCGCGAAACAGAGCTCCGAAAGTACCTTAGATTCTCAAACACAATTGCATCTGACCACCATAATAATTTCAATCGAAGGCGAAGATCGTACAGATTTAACAATTGCTGCAAATAAGTGCAGATTATTTAAACAAATCTGCTTTTGAAAGTATTTGAGACGTTTAAAAATATTTGAACGTCTATTTTCGTATTATTTATATTTTCGAGCTATTTTTCTATGAACATTTACATTAAATTTTGGCGCATTAATAGAGTTAATAGATAATTATAACTTTATTATAATTATTGTAATATTAATATATAAATTGTAATAATATTATAATATAAATATTAGGACGTTATAATTTTATTATAACACTCGATCATATGGATTTATGACATCTATCGACGTTAACATAAAAATTAGGCGTATTAATACTATATTACTATACTATATTAGTACTATATTTTTTAGCTATTTTTATCTGGAACCTAGTATGAAAATTTGACGTATTAATAGCCTAATATTTTCCAGCTATTTTTCTATGGAAATTAATATTAGGATCTGGCGTATTAATACGGTGTTCTTTATTCTATTTTGATACTGCAGCCGGCTTTTTTCGAGAAGACAAGTAAGCACCTTATTGCCTCCGCGAGGTTTTAAAAGATTACAGCGGCGGACAATAGGAATTGCAAACTATGTGCAAGAGATTCATTCTGCGGCTTCGGTTAAGCTCGCTAAAATATGAAAGACTTTCTTAAAGGGCTCCGTAAGGAGTGACTATTAACTTTCAGCCTTATTGTACGCATTAAGCTTTGTGAAACGGACACTGAAGCCGAAGAAATGAATGCGACGAGCAGTGACGAATATATCTTACAATTTTTGTATTAGCTGCAACTATTTTCCGGATTTATAATCGCAATATTAAATTTTAGAAGAAGCAGCACTTTTTCTATCGTGTGCTTTAATCAGTGAACTGTTTTCGCTTCGCAATTTTCTGCAATTTCGAACCACACAGTGCTTTCATCGCCGCCATTTTTTAGCTCTTGCAGCTTAGTTACTATGGTTTTAATCTTTTCAGCACAGCTTTCGGATTTTCGAGAGAAGAAATTAAATTTTTTAAGTATTAATTTTGCAATTTCGTTTCAATAATTTTGTAATCGAGGCATAACTCTCAGAAATAAATTGAATTTACAACAAAATAATAGAACTCCTCGTTTTGTTATTTCCCCGTCAAATTATGCACATTTTGTTAATTTGTTAATTCGTTGTTAAATTTAATAAACTTGTTTACGCTCGTATAAAAAGTGAAATAAAGGGTTAAATATGCTTTTCCATGGAACTAATTTCCGTCTATATTCTCATGCTCGCGAAATGCAGCATATTTTCGAAAGAATAGGAATCGAAAACTGACAAAAGGGCTGAAAGTATTCAGTTCGATCGGAGTCCTCGATGCTCTTCGCACGGTAAGAAGTCTCAGGAAACTTCGATCCTGACTATTGTTTCTCTTGGATGCGTCGACTGCCGACGCAGAGTCAGGTAGCGACACTCTATCCAGATCCTGCGCCATTTTCTTCCATCTTTTCCCGCTGACGATTGCTATGCCCGATTGACGGAAGGTGCTTCGACTTCGCCCTAGGACAAACCTATGATCGGAAGTAGGGATTGGGGACTTCCTATTCACTGATTTATTGACTCTAAACCGGGAAGACTTCTGTCAGGTCATTTCGGGGATTATCCGTTTTTTATTGGAGTCTTACGTTACCCGGAAGATAAGGTACCGGTGGGTTTTACGTTTTACCATACTGCTCGAGCACATGTCCAAACTGTCGTCTAACGTGTCTGTCACTGGCTGCAGCAGCTATGAAAGTCCCATAAAATTACAGTCGTCTCATTAACACGTCGAGTCACACGTGGGCGACGCTAATTTTTAACTAGGTTTTGACACGCATTTTTATTCTATTATATTTCGAACGAACTGAATTTAAACAAAGACTTTTGGGATAGAAAATAATGAAACTAATAATTTCCATTTAGAAATTTTAACTTTCTATTTCCGATTTTATTAATTAAATAATTCTTATGCTGTGATAATTCATCTACCGTTCCAATGGACTCTAATAAAGGACGAATATCAACGAAGTTGAAAATTTATTAAAAAATCTGTAATTTAACAATTTGTCTGGGTTGATATTATAGAAATTGAATTGAATTAATAGATTCCCGGTAAATAAAATATTAATTCGTGAATGATGCAAAAATTGAGTACCTGAGATTTGTAATAGTATTATTTTAGATCAGGTGAGATTGAAATTGTTGCACAATGAAGCTCCGAATTTATACTACATAGAAACAACTTGATCGGACTAATTTGGACTTTGCGCATGTTATGCACCTGATCCTGGAGATTTCGTTGCAATGGATTACTTCAGCAGGTAGCAACGTGTATTCTGCATACGAGTGTATGTCGAAGCAATAATCTACTGATGGAATCTCGCCGGTGCTGTTACGTTACATTTTGCACAATATTAATGAAGCATCTATTTAATCGTCGGACAATGGATCCGCAATCTCTTTTATAAAGTTTCCTCGAAAATCGTGCAATGTTGGAGCTGAGTTCATATAATCAGTTTGTTCACTATAATTATGCAAACTACCGGTGATTGTTCGTATAATAAGAGCTCGGCTGGAATTTGGTTAAACAGGGGCTGCAAAAATTATTGTTCGTATCAACGGAGTGCATACAGGGTATTTCAGCATCGGTGGTATAAACAAGAAGGGAGTGATTCGACATGAAAAAGCAGATCGAAAACAAGGTAGATGTCGTATGTCACTTATAAATAGACTGCAAATTTAATGCATTTATGATAAAAATGACCAACAATTGACCAATCAATGAAACTGTGAAGACATTAGGAAAATTTAAAAACGTTTTTACTTTCGATTCGTTCTTTTTATGTGAACCTACCCTTCTCCTCACTTGTAACACCGATGCTGAAGAATCCTGTATAAATAGAGTTCCATTGATTTTTGTATATATCCACCAAGTAAATATGATCAAATAAAATAATATAATAAATAAAATAAAAAATAAAAATAAAATAAAAATAAAATGAAATGAAATAAAAATAAAATGAAATAAAATAAAAATAAAATAAAATAAAAATAAAGTGAAATAAAATAAAAATAATAATAATAAATACGAAATTAGTAACTATGACTTTTCAACGAGATACAAAGCGCAATTCTAACCAACAGAGGTAGCTACTGTACTGTTAATTTCGTTTCAGGACGGTCAATAGGAATCTCTCACTTGCTACTCCATCTTTTAATTGCATTGAAAGTACCGCTCTCGCCGGGCGGTCCATTCTCGCCGAAAAAATCGACGGGAACACTCGGTCCGAAAGCCCGTCCATTCGCCTGGACGACGATAGTCCTGTACATAAATCGAAAATGGATACCGGCGGAGCTTCTGCGCCGGTTGAATCCGTTTAGATTTCCATCGAACGAGCGCGACGGCCGCGCAGAAACACAATGCCCGGGAAGAAAAGTCCTCGACTCGGTCGATCCGGTAATATCCGGTGTTCGTTCGACCCAGAAATTTCGGAGCACACCAGAAAAAAAGGCCGCATGGGGCCGGAGGAAAGGCCACCACCTTATTCCTCGGCTCCGAGACGGCACAATGGCCATGGGGTTTTCGCCCATTCAGAGGGGAAATAACGGCCGGGGCGATTGCCAATCTCTCGGACCGAAAATCGCGCTTGATCCTTGCACAAGCTGGAAGTGGGATCTAATGGATCTTTCGGAACCTTTTGCTTTCGGATGCGTTCGCGTATTTCACATGCTGCGAAACACCGACCACCGTTTCACACATTTCGCTACGATGCATCGCGGAAATTCTGAATACGTGTAGGTACATTCAGCTGAGAAACACCTTTTAGAACGCAATAATTCTTCAAGAGAAACTACTAAAATACCTTCTCCAATTTTCTGATTCCTAAATTTATCGAGATCTAGGAAATAGATATTTTGAATTTTTCTTACAAGCTTAAATAAAATTATTAAATAACGAGAACTCTTTCTCTTGTCATTTTAAATAAGAACATAATTTAAGAAAGTATTCCAGTCACAGCACAATGTTCTAATAAAGCAGTAAATATTTAAAAAAAAATCAAATCATTGCAACAGTTCAAACTCGTAAATGTATCTTTACAATCTAACTGATAGTAAATCAAAAAATTAGTGACTCGATCTGATTGAAACAGCTTCGATCCACCAGAAATACGGAGAAAGCAGCGAGATAAATGTATGCGCGTTATAATTCTCGTTTTCCTCGGCACAGTGAAACGACACGCCAACACCGGCAGAGCTTTTATGACGTTCAGCGGCGTGAAGACGTGGCGAGGGTAGTAAGAGACACTTTAAGGGCGATTCCGAGGGTGCTCGTTTCCTAGAATGGAAGAACGAGCTCGGTGAAAATTTCGCGGTTTCTCGGCGACGCGACGGTTTCTCGAGCTCGGTGTTTTGCCTGTCGCTATTTATCCGGTTCCTATCCTAGCGAGAATAAACCTCCCTCGAGAGGATAAAGACGGTGGGTTCAGCTGCGAGGAAGAAGTCGGAAAGTGAGCCCGATGAGGCGGCCCGGAGGCCGGCCGTGGAAGGGAGAAAATAGGGCGGCAGAAAACGCGCCGGAGAAATAGATTATGGCCGGCGGGTGCGAGAGGGAAACTCCGTTATTCCTCGAGGAAAAGAGATTACAAGATGTATCATCGCCGAGGCTTGCCAGGACTTTATGGGCCTTTAACCGTCACGGTAATCGAGTCCTTAATACGGTGCAATAACACCGATCCCGATCTACTATCCTCTGTTAGTCTACGAAACCGATAGCAAAATGCTTTTTTCTCAAGCTGCTTAAACATGGCGACATCTATTGTCCAGCGAGGTTTATTTGGAACGTTGCATTTAGTATGATCTCGGACTTCGATACTGCTTGAATCAAGTTATTTTAAATGTTCTTCGAAATACCATGGCACGTTGGTTTATATTTATTGATATTGTTGCTAATACCGTAAAAATTACATTAATAACTAATATATCACAACTTTAAGTGTACGTAGGTAATGTTAAACTTATTTCTTCTTATTTCGAGTCCTCCATGTTGTGTTGGATGTGCTTGAGAAGCTTATGTATGATATATAATAATATTTAAGATATTATAAAAATAGATAAAATAAATATAATACATAATGTAGAAAGTACAATCTAATCTAATTTTCAATAGGAAATATATAAAATATGATAAACATATGACGTAGGGTAAAGTACAATCAACTTTGGAAATTAAATATATAAAATATAATTAAACATAGGTAAAATAAATAAACAATATAGTAGAATATTGGTAAATATATCTCAATGTTATATTAATTAATCTCATATATATTTAGTAAATAATAAAGCATTTATCAAAAGAAGCAGAAGAAATCGTGCACGTTAAGTAGAATTAGTCAACTATGGTCAGCCAACACAGTCAAGTATACTATATCCCAATTTCTATAAAGTAAACCCTATATCCTTATATCTCTATACACCTATCATAGAAAACATTGCTCTCATTTTACAGTATATTATACACACGAGAAAATAAGAAGAAAGTAGAAAAAAGCTATAAAAATTAGAATTGAGATTTCCCAACCAATGTATCTAATACTTTGTGTATCACTGTTGTTCTATGAAAATGTGTCGAATCGAACTTCACTGTAATCGTTTCAGCTTAATATCTTCTTTGTGCCACGATAATGGCATTTTCGTGGGAATTCCATTTCCACTGGATCTGCACAATGCAGGCAACACGCTGGCCAGTCAATTCGACAGCTGATCGTGTTATCAGATAACGCTTTACGTTGTACATTATTTAGCCTTCGTTACGCGGTTTCAGTTGGTCTGATTTTATCGAACATGCAGCGACGTGGCTGCTAAATTTTTCACGACTTTTTAACCGTGGGATGTTTGTTTTTTTTTGCTGACATGCAAAGCAAATCTACATTGTAAATACTGGAGAATCTCACGGAAGAAATAGCGATAGGACGCGCTCTCTTTTTTCTCGTGTTGAATATTATTCTACACATTTACGTAATATTCTACATATTTACACACTGGCCGTTTTTGTTATGCCGCGTTTATCTATTACAGCTTTTTTATGTCCCCCGACGAATGAGAAGCGATGGGGCGGGGGAGCAAAATAACAAGAGAAAATTAAAAGTGTGATGTGTGCTGAAGGAACTCTCATATTTGATGCTATCAATATAACTTAATTTAATTTAATTTAGATAATAGAGTAATTTCGTTAATTTAAATAATAGAGTAATTTCGTTAATTTAAATAATAGAGTAATTTTTACTTTATTATGTTACTTTATTAATAGCGATCATTGATTCCTTAATAAATATTATTAAATATACATAATATTATTAATATATATTATATTATTAATCTATCATATTATTGTATTGTTACATGTACATAAAATATATAAAAGTAGTAACTTTTTTAATTATTAACATTTATATTCTTCAAATACATTCTAATCATTTCCCAAGAAATTCGTCACACTTTCAGTTAAATATTTCTGTCGACTTGAAAAGAATCAGTATACAATACTCACCGACGAATCCGAACATTATACTGACCAAGTAGTACAAGTCAATCATATTCCCTCCTTACTTCTCTTTTCCCTCAACACAATTCCACTTTTATCCCGAGACCACACGAACACAATAAACGCGGAAGGAAATTACAAAAGATTCTACTATCAATCCCACATAAAATCATCGTCTCCCACTGACGCACGAAATCTTCCATTATCACTGCTTCGACAAACGATTCCCCGTTTGCAATTTCGACTGCAACAAAACACCGTGACGCTTCCCGCAGCATTCAGCTGAAACCTCAATCAACAACATCCACAAGAATCTCTGATTCCCGCACATGCAGCCGACGGCGCATCGGACATACCTATTTGGCGGCTTCAGCGAATCACCGTCCCAGGAAGAGCCCTATTCTTCGCCTTCGGTCTGGCAGCGTATCTAATCATCCTATTCTGCCCCGGCAACGCAAGGTTAACAATGACTCAATCCCGAGACAGCCCGGTCCCCGGGTTCCCAGGTCGCGAGTAACCATCCAACAGATCGAACTCGTTTCCCGCGCCGGTGTGGGTGAAGCGTTAACCCATCAGGTCCATTCACCGGGGCCCAAACAAAAGACGGAGCCAAAGTTGGCAGCTGGTTTCGGTGGCAGCGTGAAGTGACTTTTAATAAACCGAGTGCTTGAACGACTCGGTCGAGAGACTTTGCTCAAGAGAGAGCCGCGGAAAGAGTGGGATAGAGAGCGAGCGAGCGAGCAAGCAAGAGAGAGAGAGAGAGAGGATGAAGAGAAAGACACCACAGGTTCCTCGACGGTTGTTGCCGACGAATCGAGAGGGTTGGTCGCGGTGGCGCGCGCGAGCCGTAAAGTGGAAACGGTGGGCAAGCCTGCTGGCTGAGGGGAGTGGGGGCAGCGGTCGGGTCCCTTTGTTCTTGGCGGGCGTTTTGTTTCAGGATTACGAGCTTATGAAGTATTCGCGTTTATCTGTGGCAACTACATGGCCGAGGGGGGCGCGTCGGGGGCCACGGCCCGGGTAAACTGGAGCAAGACAACTAGAAGCGACGCTGCCGCCTGTTAATCCGCGAGCCGTACTGCTGATTTCGAATTAATTATCGTGTTAAACTACTGCTGGCCGTTTAATCCCTGTCCACTGTTCTGTCAGATCCATGACGCCTGTCGTCTACTGCTCCTTTATCGCAGCAAATCCTCCATACTAGCTGGAAAGATGGCACAGAGAAAAGGGTGGAATCGATTCCCACCAAGCCACCCATGTTAACGCAGAACTATGGTAAACGTGTTTCTCTGGTTGGCAGAAATGATCCTTTCCTATCAGTCCCCAATTTCCAGGAAACGAGGGACTCGTGCCTGGCCGATTGCAAACAAACGACGCCTCCTGATTCCCGCCATTGTTTTGTTCCCTCGTGGTCTTCTACTAGCTTCTTTCATTTTGTTTTCGTTCCAGAATTTTAATTATTATTATATAAGTTACAAGCTGAATAAGTGACGTACTTAGGTGGAGTGGACGACAGATCCCCATTGCTCCTCGTGTCGATTAGTTTATTAGTCTTCTTGTTTACCAGTAGAAGTGAGTTTTGGGGAGGTTATAGACAAGTAGGTAGTAGTAGGTAGTAGGAGGTAGTTAGAGGTTATAGACCCTTGCCTCTCGACAGATATTGTGCCATCTTTCCAGGAAGTGGCAGTACTCGCGCGAATGCACGGAGAGTGCAGCTGACTGATTCGTTGTGTACTTTAGCTAGATTGAAGAATGTTCGTTGATTGGGAGTTTGTAAGTGCTTGGGAACTGTCTGGAATATTTGCGAATTTTGCGTTGGTTTGTTGCCTCTAAATTGGATATGGTGGTTAGAAATATCTCCTCTGATTCAGATCAGAGCTTCTTTTAATTGGAATCGATTGTAAATGATTTTTAATTTTGACAAATTCTATACTAGTAGTGTAACTCAACCATACCCGAGTCATTTGTATTTTAAAAATTGTAAATTTCATTGGTACTACAAAAATATAAGTTAAAAGGCCCTTTAATCAATATTTGAGAGTTATCTGAACTGGTTTTTGACTTTTATTTCGTTGAAATCGGTTTGCCAACGATTCTGTGCGACACTTTATCTTCCACAGTTCATTAAGCGCATTCTGAAAAATTAATGACGTGTGATCGAGGGACCATTCATTCATGATTGACGCAACGAATAACGTAAAACAATGCTGTCGCTCAAAATTCCTATATCGTTTATGCATTTTAATAGATTCGACAGAGTGCACAGTGGCTTAAAAAATGGCCTGTACAGAGAAACAATGTTCACTCGATTTAATTTTAATAACCTTGCAATAATTGAATTCCACTGGTTTATCTCTGTCGATTATCGAATTTCGTTACATACAAATTTCATTTAGAAATTATTGATATTTATTTTCAATACATGTTCCCCGGGATCACATAACTATCCTATTAAAATCTGGATATATCTTTCACACATACAAACACTTTGGTGAAGATTATTCCCTTTGTCGTAATGCGACAGAAAAACAAGGCCGCAGCCTCCCACTACTTCTTAATGAAACTCCTTATTAATGAACCGAAAAGCCGTAAATACACGAACACCACGAACGCCGTGTGACAGAAATTTCGTATTCGCCTGGCTACCCTCGAGTTCAGCTCCCCAGTTCCTAATTAAATGTCTCATGCTCCGAGTGCTCTCTTTTAATTTACATTTAATTAAACGTATCTGCGGTATCCGTCCGCTGACCACTGTTTCGTTCCGCGGATAGCCGCGCTAATAATAATTTCGTTTCCCCGTTTCGGGGAATAAAAATTCTAGAAATTGTTTCTGTAATTCATGCGCGACTCCCACGCATCGCAACGATGTTTCCGAACAGTCGTTTTCTGTCGCTTGCGTTCCGGTTTTATGTCTGTTGCATACTGAAGCGGATACGTTACGAGGAAAATAAATTGAAAACGCGGAGTAAGGTCTTTTTGCAATATACGTCGTTCTTGGGCAAGTTAAATATTTCTCAGGTATCAATACATAAATATTAACTAATAAATATTACTTAATAAATATTATATATATATGTTACTATAAATTATACTATATTATTATATATGCTACTATAAAATAAGTATTGCGCATATTTCTTTTTAAAACCACTGTCATCATTTTATTATTTATACCCTCGATTAAGAGACACTCTTTTTATCGATTATTTGTTCACCACTTCTAATTATTAATAATCAGAATTTTTGCGTTTAGGACAAAATGAAAAGCGTCGACGATATTTTCATTGTTTTTTTTCCATAAGGAATCGTCCAGTTGGAAGGAAAATAATTTTGCATTTCTTGGTTCGCTAAAATTCCATTGTTCTGTACAGTATTTCTGAACGATTATATCCGCCAGCGAAATTCATCGACAAAGTATCCTCCCCTTTGAAAAGAATTCTTCTGGCACGCGAGCCAGGTAAACATTGTCACTATTCTAAGGGGGCGCGTATATATAAGTTCGAAGCATCGCGAGGGTTAATTTAACGCCAATAATCGAGTGTCGTCGCAGTCACAAAAGGGTTGACGATTAATAATAGATGCACATTCAGGACAATCAACTCTTACCTTATTTTCGATACCACCGTGGAGGTGAAGTCTAGCTGAGGGAATCCTAACTCCGATGGCCTGACATCCTCTAAGCTGCTGTACCTCACGTAGGTGCAGGCTGGCGTGGAAATAACTGAAAGTAAATATAGGAAGAGTGTCAGTCTGTGCTCGATATTAATAACCTATTAATTGAGCTCTGATAATTAATTATTACATAGAAAGTTCCCGCTTTATGCTGCCGTTAGAACTTTTATATAGTTGCGTATTAATATTCGTGCTGCTCAATGAAATTCGCGATATTTTTCGCTTTCTTATTAATAATTAATCAACAAGATAATACAGAACGAGTGCCGTTCAATTTATTCCCTTCTTTTGCCGATCACTTTGCTTTAATGGATTCGAAGAATATTATTTCTAAATAACGTAGTATTTTACATACTGCTTCGACAATTTTATAAAGATTTTTCTCTTAACAATTAAGGTAATAGTGAATTTTTATTAATGCGAAACAAATGCAAAATAATACTTACAAAATGTTCAGAAAATAGAGATAGTCATGAAAAGAATTTCTTCGAAATAAATATTATAAAATATTACAAAATATTATAAAATCGTCGCAATTTTTTACTGAATTAGACAACTAGCACACTCGTTTCAGTATCGATTACATTCGTTCGAAGACAGTTCACAATTATAGTCTCTCTACCGCAAATTCATCGCTCTCGTTTGCTTAAAGCGCATCTCTAACGAAGCGTTCGCCTCGTTAAACGAATAAATAAAAATGTCTTTCAGCTGTATCAAATCGTTAACCCACTTCGCGCATTATCGATTGCGGCACGAGCATGTCGCGATCCTCTTCGTTAGTCGCATGATCGCAGTATCATGCGAAGCAAAAGCCCCTTCGGTTTTTCCGAGCGGACGTGTAGGTCTCGCAATTTTCGACGCGGTTTTCCGCGTTGTAATAGTGCCGGGGCGAAATCCGCGGCTGCTAATTACGTATTTGAATCGTGTCGGCCGGTATGAAATCGATCATCGCCGTTTTGGACTTCTGCCGGGCGCGCCGGCTTTGTTCGTTGCCCGGTGGAACGGCATGAAAGGGTGAAACGGTGAAAGGGTGGCGGCGGCCGTTCGAATAACGAGCCGACGGCGTTAACGTCGAAAAATCAATAGGGCCGTGTACATTCCTCATAAATAAATATGAATATCGCGTATCGCGGCCCTTCACCGTCCGCCGGCGAATGTAAATGTGTTACGACGGCGGCGACGACGCCGAGCCGGCGCGCCGAGCGGTTTCAAAGCGCGGCTAATATCGAGCGAATCGATTCCGCGTAATGGCGGATCCAACGGCAATACGTAGTCTGATCGGTTTTCATTGTTTGCTGACCGTTCTTCGAATGTTTGTCGGCTAAATTAGAAAGCCGGCGAAAATTTACAACAGTCCCCAGGCCACGTTCGCGGTCTGTTTAACAAGAATCAAACATGAAAAACTTCCCGCGGAAATGTACCTAACGAGAAAAAGAGGAGTGGGAGTATTTTCATTTCTGTCCAGAGCTGCCATTGATCTAAAAAATCTGTTTCGATTAAAGGAATTGCACGACGATGAAGTACAATTTGTGCTGACACCATAGTCTTCGTGTGAATTAAATATTGCGTGATTTAAGGCGTGGAAATTAATTCGATGCCTTGATATCAAATTATTTATAACTCTTAATTTAGATGTGGATAATCGCCCGCCGTTTTATGTTCTTTAGACGTCAAGGGTTAATATTGTGCAAAATATTCTGTAAGAAATGAAATTTATGTATCGATTATTGTGATATAATAATTTCATGACGTATAACTTGTTAGTTGCTGTTGATTCGCTCGTAGAAACAACGAAACAATGTGAGAGGAAAATGGAACGGTGAAGAATGAAGAATGCTGAAACAATGAAGAAACAAAGAGTACCGAGAACAATTACAGTGCTGATCAATCAGAGAAGAAGTCTCTGACTGAATTGAAACGATCAGAACTTCTTAATTACTCTTTACGTCGTGCTAGAAAATAAACGGTTCTGTTGAACTGATCGATCGGGTCTCTTGGTTCCCATGATTAAAGAGGCGTCTGTCGCCTGAGAAACTATTTGCGTGGTTTCCATTTCCCGTTAAATAAGATCTTACATGTCCTCTGAGAAAAGATCATACTTCAGATCAAAGTAGACATTTAGGAGATGTTCACTTCTCGAAGTAGAAAAGTACTGGGCGATCATGTGCTCGATATCGTCGCGTTTAATTATTCTTCCGTATTTTCCTACGTGTTATTTATGATCTGCCAAACAGAATAAAATGAAAGATTTAAATGAACAAATTTCAGAAAGATGCATTCGAAAATAATAGGCGCAATGTGTTTATATTGTGTGCGTTTGAAAAGAGTGCTGCAATGTTCACAGTGTTAAGAGTTACTTTAAAGTGCTGTAACTTTGCGAAAAAAAATCGCAGCTACGTTTCCTTTTTTCTAAATTAAAGGGGAAGGATCAGACTTCATTATGCTTTAAATAGCATCTCCGAAAAAAATTTTACAAAGTAAGTGTATTTTATCAAACATGACAATTTTCTGTATGTCGAACATGTCCTCATGCCTTCATATTTAAAGGGTTACCGTAGTGACAGGATATCAAACTGAAATTCTAAAAGCAGCGTATTAAAGTAGAGATTTCAAGCTTCAATTTAAAGGAAAAACCATCATCCTACGATGATTTTTGGAGGAGTTATCGTCGGTCAAATTTGACCAATTTTTATTCTAAATTTATCTATGCTATAATTTCTTTGAGCAGTATATTTCATATTAAATTCATTTATATAAATAAACTCTGCTGTCATCGTTTTACTTAGCACTAAAATAACATAATTAATTACCAAGTCGGTCTGAAACTATGCAAATTATTTGGTTCCTTACAATTTTCAAATTCTCTATAATTATTTTTCCCACCCTTCGCCTTTCACATATATATATCACCATTTAAATTCCGTCTAACGAGCGCAAGCAAAAACTTAGAACAATGCCAACAGAGAAATGCATCACGCAGCCATCCCAAATAAATGGAATAGTTCGAACTAATTCGAAGTGCCGAGCACGGGTCTACAAGGGAATCGCCTCGAAAATTCCCGCAAGAACAGATCATAAAGCTCTCCGGCAGCCAGCAATAAATTTATCCTAGCCGAACCATTACCCCGAATCGCTGCTTCCAAAAAATTCTTCGCCGAAGACGACGGAAGCGAGGAAGAAAATGGAAGGTGCACAAAACAAGAGGCTCGACGAAAATGCGAAAACTTCCGCATCTCGAACGCAAGAGAGCTACGAGTGTCGGCGTCCTTGCTTGAAATTGCGATGCAGCTTCTTCATTTTTATCATAGAGAATTATAATTAATATCTTACAGTATTTTTGTAATTTTTGAATTTTTGTTATTGACTATTTCGAAGAAGTACGTTTATTTAATTTTTTTAATAAATATTATTTAAAGAAATAATATTGGACTTTATTAAAATGGAGAAAACAGCAGAATATTATTTGCAGTATTTTTTGTGATTTGATTCTAAATTGCAAGATCCTCCAAGAAATATTTATCCAAAATAGTCAGTTTCACAAGAAGAAAAACAATAAGCATTATCAATTCAAAAAGACAATGGAGTACCATTCTTAATATTTTCTAAGAACAAAATACCTACAGAGGCACAAGAATATAATTTTGTATTTACGTTCACATTAGGGATGAAAATAATTGTCTAATAAGAGAGGTAGCTACGCCATCTAAAATTTCAGCTATTTTTCCTACCTCTATCAGAAAAATCGAATCAGATTTCAGAAAAGTATGTGTCTAAAAATACAAGACCCAAACTGATCTAGTCACAGGAGCGAAGAAAAATCGAGACCATCTGGCTTTCCAAGAAACAGCGCGCAGCCAGTGCCGACTACTCGCGTAGCCCGACGCCAAAATGGCGCCCCTAGGCGTGGACCATTTGCCTTGACAGGGCTAAGAAAAATTTGTCGTGTTTTAAGGTCGATCGACGAGAAAGCAGCCGATCGTGGGAGGCGTGACGATCCCGGCTCCGCGAAAAACAGAAAACGTCGGATGAACGGAGTCACGCGGCGCGCGTGAAAGAACCTCATTGATTTTACAATCTCCGCGCCTCCTCCCCCCGCCCCCGACCTTTACAGACTATTACCCCTTCCGCGACCCCACCTGATAACTTCGTGTCCCGAAATTTTCTCTGCCTTTCCTGCACCGCACTGTCCTCTCTTTCTCTCGCACCCCCGCGATCATCCCCCGAACATTTCTCCCGTTTCCTTTCTCCATCAGCCACCCCGGGGTTGCTTTCTCCTTTTTTTCCAGGGGCCGTATTACGTTCTACTGATTCACAGTTAATGAGGCGAGAAGGGACCCGTGAGACTAACCTGCATAAACTCGGGGTGCTCGTGAATTATAAAAAAAATTCCACCCTCCCGCCGCCCCCGCGTTTCTGGGATTATGAAAAATTCCGCGCGGACCCCGGCGCCGGAATCTGTGACAGGGTCCGGCGTAAAAACGCGCGCGCCGACGGATTTATGCGTGTAATTTCGGTGCGTCGGATTTTCGCTCCAGAATGCTCGCGGGACTATCCGTGTCTTCCGTTGAACCGTTTTTTCCGCGAGATTTTCCCGCTTCCGCGGGCTCCGATGGAGTTTGACTTGTTACTGCTCGTTCATGGAATGGAACGTTCTCGAGCCTGGCAGATTATGCACCGTGGAATCTGATGATTAGCGGGATTTCGCTGTATCATATTGCGCTGGCGCAAGTGTAAGTCGAAAATGTGAGCGAAATTCGCGTGTGCGAATTTTCAGGAAATTTGGCGAATTTTAATATTTTCAGTTGTTCTCCTACTTGACAATTTTCTACAACATGTTCTTGAAGCTAGACATAATTATTGATTGTTTAAACAGTCATTTTTGGGAGATTAACAATGTTTCTTACAGTACAAATATTACTCGACTGCGGATTTTTGTATAAAATAACGATTGTTTGAACTTACAATTGTCGAATTACAATATAAAAGAGCTGCACAGATATTTGTTTAAATTCTTTAAACGTTCTACATTACATTTCTACTTAATGTAAAAAACACTGCATAAAAAAATATACTCGTTTTCTTTTGTAGCGTCTTAATTGGTCATTACAGCTCATAATACATAATGTAGTACCTTTGCCGTCATTTTTCCTTTCGTTCTCCTTCTCGAATTGTACCTCAAACGAGTTTTTAATTGCGAATAACTACTAATTTGTACCTCATTTACCCTTTTGCACCGCTCGTTATTTTTACGCTTCTATTCAGATCGTTTTCTGTCACGTTAATTGACTCCCAGCGAACAATAATGCCGTTATTATTGTTACCACTGACAGAATCATGAATACAAGTGGAAACAGATATAATAATAAGCACGCATATCGACGAAATTAAATTATCTAATCAATTCGCTCTATCGGCAGAATAACCGAACGAAATTCGCGCGTTCGAAACGGTTCGAAAATTACAAATCCATTATGCGATCGTTTTTCCACTGTCGCTACGAAAATCCGTTCATCGAGCAAAATTTCAGCTAGGAAACGCGGCGATTAATTATCCCGACAAAGTTCACCGTTCGCCACTTCACGTTAATTCCCCGGAAACGCAAATAATTCTCGTTCGGCGGGCAACCGTTTAAACAAAACTAAATCATCGCTTCCGTAATCGTGAAACAATCAGTCCCGGGAATAATGTTCCGAATCGGTGCAAACGGCTCCGTTCGAAAACGATTAAGCTTCAATTACGTTGTACAGGACATTCAATTTTTAGTCGTCAAAGGCTAATCGAATTGCTCGCATCTTCAATTAGGACGATTCCCCGTCGTCTTTCCCCGGCAATTACACTTCCATCTGCAGTAATAAGCAGAACAGTTTCAGGTATAATAATAAGTCCTATCAAAAGTATCAAACGTTCTGCGCGAACGCAAAGGTACGCGGACGACAGTTTGAATTACTTTCCCGCGGGCCGGTGAAATCCGATTCAAAGAGAATTAACGATACGCCGCGGGGCCGGCGGGGAGACCGGGGGAATTACAGGTGAACCGTAGCCGGGGCTCGGTCTCAGACTGTTTCCGGCTGTGGAAACGTACTTGCCAACTGACGTCGACGATACTGCCCGAAAGACAGACCGAATCGAATATTTATATCGTTTTCCGAGAGCTTCCGCGGAAATTCGATAAACCCTACGCTGCTGTTGACACGGGCATCTACCATCCGACCGTGTGCTTGTACGTGCACCTATCTATTTATTCATCAATCTACGCGCGACTGTCTCTTTACGCATCCGCCGCTCGTTAATGTTTTACACTTGCCGCCTTTCGTCTTACTTCGCCGTCCGACTCGTCTTCCGACTGGGGGATTTACTCGGTGAATGAATCACGTGCACTGCGATTCCTTCCACGGCTGCGTTCATTAGCACTTCTTCGTCCTTAACCCCTTGCCGTAACATTTTCTTTATAAATTTTCGATTGTAATCATTTCTAAGAAAAAAGAAGACGATTTATTGTCTACTTGCGGTTAATCGAATGCTTAAAATATTGATTACGAGTATTCCTATTTAATAAGTTGCATAAAGCATGGCAAGGGGTTGACGTGTTCGCTATCAGTACAATGTGCAATGACTATAATTTTGTATTCCATAATGAAGAACATCAAATCAATTTTGTGAATATAATTATTTAAAATTGTACCGCATGCCATGATATTTAGAGAATTTATAGCTTCCCTTTGACAATATTTTTATCTTATTTCGTAAGAGGATGAGATGAATACGATAAACATAATTATGTTAATCACGATGATAGCGAATATGTTAATAATTTCATTAATAGAAATAAACAATTTCTTCTTCTTATGTATTCTTTATTCTATTATCTTATTCTTTATTCTATTCTATTTTGTATAATGCTTTTTTATATAGAATTCGACGCTTTGCCCGAATTCTGGAACAAACATAAACCATTTTTAAACCAAAATTGAAGGCGTCTTTCGAACCTTGACAAAAAGGCAAAATAAGCCATGCAACTTCCATCTGAAACATTTTCTCGAATGTATTACTATATACTGCAATTGAGTCTAGGAGACAAGACCGAAGAAACGAACGAAGATGATTGGACGAGCGTGACGAACTGTAATCAACATTTCGCAATTACAAATGGCTATCGGAAACCATCTCCGCTTCCCGAGACTAAATAACGTTAGTACCAAAGTAGACGGGTGCGCACACATGCATCGACTCACCTCCGAAACCACAAAGGGAGAACAGACAGCCCGCCGAAAAGAGCAGCCCCGATGCGTTCGTCGGAGCAGGATGGACCAGATTAAGTGATTTATTCGACAGGATCAGAAGACTCGCCCGTCCCACTTGCCTATGCTGCGCGTGTGCCGAAAAACCGAGGAAGCATTCAAAATTCCTGTGCCCGCCAAATATCCTAGAGGGGATCGATCGGATCAGCGAGGAGGGTGTGTGTGTATCGGGAAGCCGGGCTGTCTGATCCCGGCATCCAACATTAACGAGGAAGCGTGCTCTTTAAGCCAAGTTCCGGCAATCTGGCGTCAAAGGGGCCGGCGGGCCTTTCAGGTGCGGCGCTTGGAAAACGCGAAACGCCGAAAAGCCGGCGATTCCGTGGAGGCGGGCTCCGCGAGGCCAGCCAATTTTTGTGAGTGCACCTTGAAATAATCATAGCTTCCCGGCGTAAGTGGAGTCCCTGGCACTTACGTGGAAACGAACCTGTCGCTGCGACTGTGTGCGAGCTCCCAGACGCGGAAACACCTGCACAAGAACTACGCGTACCTGTGACTTGCGTACGCGTCGCGCTGCACACGTATGCCAGCGATCATAAATTTAGGACGATGAATTTTGATATCAGTTATTATATGTAACCGTTATTTATTCAGTCTGTTTCTTTCTGGGATATGCAGAGATGTATGTTTGTTAATTATTTACTACCTTTTTATTCGTTATTTATATGTCCCACTACAGGGACCTAAATCTTATGTGCTTCAAGTTATTATTTAATAGTGTATTTAATAAATTAATATAGGAGCTACCGAAGTCTTTTAACAAGAATATTTGACGTCGCTCATGTGCAAAATTCATTGTAATAACAACTGTATATATTAACGTTAAAATGTTCTATAATTGGTTTCTCGGCTGCATACTCGAAGAATTGCATTTTGGTCAACGTTCCGTAGGATGGCGCGTTTTGGGAAAGAATCGCAAGCCGGAGTGCACTTTACCAATTTCTGTCCTTCTCTCCGTCTTAATCTTTCGTCCTCCACTGGTACACATTGAGTTGTCTGCAGTCTGCGAAGCCAGACCGCGGGCTTCAAGGGCCCGACGCGACGATACAGCGCGGTCTAAGGTGGCCATAAAGACGCGAGCGTCTGGCAGGTGGTGGTCGTGTGGATGCTATATAATATTCATGCAGCGATATTGCATCTTGAGTGGTGCCATTAGAGCGGAGCGTCAGCCATCGCGGTCTCGTGGCGGTTTGTTGTTCTCCTGGCGCCTTCCTTGCTATTCAACCACCCACCCGTGGTCCCGAGCACCTCTTCAGCACCGACGTCGGAGTTTCGCTCCCGAGGCTTTGGCATTCGACCGTGCCACAAAGACGACACTGGAATTTCAGATTTTTCTTCGGGGAAACGCACGCGCGACGACGAGCCGCATTTTTCTGGCGTTCTACCCCGCGGACTGCCTTGTCGGCTCTCGCCGGGGATTAGGGGATCCGGCTGCGACTATCACCGGTTTTTGGCTACTTAGGTATTTGGCTACTTCGTGCGATGCATAGTCTTTGATGCTCGATAGGCGGGGACGTAGGCTAACGCAGACTTAGCAAGTTGCTGTTTGAACGATTTTTGCACTTTGAGTTCATATTAATCTTTTCGCAATTCAAATTCTCCATTCAGTATTTTATCTTGATAGGAGTAAATTTTTTAATTTAGTATGAATTTATATAGTTGTTTCTAAAGAATGTTTAATTTGTTTACAGAGTAATGCAAGTTTACGTGTACTATAAATTCGTATTATGTAAAATACTGTGATACAAAACTGGCTAAATATTTACAAAAACGAAGAAATGGTACTTTCAAACTAGTCTTTACTGACGCAAATATTTCAATGTCTACTATTTCGCGTCACGGTATTTCAAATTTAGCCCAGCCCTGCGTTTAGGGTTCGGTGTCCTCGTGTTCAAGCCATATGCCGCCAACAAGTTCGCGCGAAACGTGACGTCGCGCGATAACGCGGTGTCGGAATAGTTCCCGAGGATCTGCAGACAGATCGGCAATAACGAGGGAAAATTGCATCTTATTTTTCCAGCTTGAACCACGGGGGGAAACGAATGAAAAGCATTCCGCCGCGCGATTCTTCGGGGACGTCCGAAGGGCCGTTAAGTATTCATCGAGCGTTTTCGCGTCTTCATGCCTTCTCGTCACTCTGCGTGGCGCGTTTTCGTAAGTGGGATCTCAGAGGCGGCCTCCTCCCACCCCCCCTTAACCGCCATTATCGCTCGCTCTCCACCCTCGATTCCGCTCCTCGCCCTTCGACTTAATGTCTCGTCCGCTTTCACCGGCGTTCCACCTCGAAATTACGTACGAGGGGCTGGAAAATATTAATTCCGAACAGTGCGTCGCGCATTCGTCAGACATCAAAGAAGACGCCTGCCCGCCCGGCGACGCGGTAATTTTTGTTTCCAGCTGATATTCGAGGCAGCCAGTTATTTTACATGCGAGACACTTGCTCGCTGTATGGAGCCTGGAATTTTATTCAGGAGCTTGTGCCACGGCCGGCGAAGCTACTGGGTGTCTCGTCAGCTACGACTTCAGCATCTTAAATAATTCAGTCGCAGCTGATCGCGGGAAGATGATAGGCGAGCCATGTTTTTCAAGTTTACAGTTCACGGAGATTCCGCTGCGGAGAATGAAGCTAAAGGGTGTCCCTTAAGTTACAACTTGATCGCTCTGAATATTTCACTCGGCTTTGATCGTAGAAAGAAGTTAGCAGAACCGTCTTTTTCAAGTTCGCGGTTTCCGTCTCGGCAGATTTTGCTACGTCAGAGGAAACTTTTTCGCCACTTTGAATACTTTATTCATTGCTAATCGTAGAATAATGATAGACGAACCATTTGTTTCAAGGATACCGGGATTTCAAGGATTTCCTGAATATCCTTCAATTGTTCTTTAACTGTATATTAGAGTTGGTCAAAATTTTATTCGGATGGCAGACAGAAGATTAAAAATTGTTATTCCATACTACCCAATAAGACAATCGAATAGGAATTTATCTAGATAAAAGTATACTAGAATAAAATTATATTCGACACTATCGAATAAACATTCAATATTATTACACCCAATAAATATACGATCGAATAGGAATTGATCAAGATAAAAATATATTCGAATAAAATTGTATTCGACACTATCCATTGTTCAATACTACACAGTATTCTACGACAAAGAGTTAACAGAATAAGACATGAACGTAGCTTTCTTAAAAATAATAATCAACGTTCACTAGATCCACTGTCGAGAATTAAAAGAAAAATCCTGAACAATAAAAAATGTCGTAGATAAAATCGAATATTTGTTACGGATCAAATCAGCTGTCCAAGAATACATATAGAAGCACCCTGGCGAGGAGATAAAATCCGATTGGACAAGAAGCAGGCACCGTTATAGCTCAATCGGGGATCTCGATAAGGCGTCGTTGCGTCTTATCGGCTGTAGTATCAGGCACGCCGGAAGAATTAGAGTTTCCTGAACTTTCGTCCAGGGCTTTCCACCCCAAGGGATGCGTATCGGGAGAAATAATTGCGTTGCTTCCGATTGTAGGCCCCCTCTTAAACTGTCGGACTCCATTTGGCGTCCGGCGGTGAAGCAAGATTCTAACAGATGCCGACATGCTAAGAGCTTTCGTCCTACCGCCTACTCTTTCGTGCTTTATAGGATTCCGTGGCTTTTTACGTCAGCTCGCAGGTACAGGGGCGGAGGCCAGGGGGGTAGCAGTAGGTGGCACTGGAAAGCTTCCACAACGAAATGGATTGTGGGGACGAAATCGCGAGTCTGCCAAGAACTGCTAGAAGAAGCCTCGTCTGTCACGCCCAAATACTTTTCTTCGAGGAGAGCACGTTTCGTGCACGAGCTTCCCGGGGCTTTCGAGGATTTTAAATAAGAGCCTTTTTTGGAAAACCGACGGACGAACCGGTTCCACGGTCACAGTGCCTCTCAATGATTGTATTCTCGCTCTTGTCTCGGGAATTTCTGCTTTGGGCTACGTTTTGCAAACCGAATTCGTATCACTTACTCGGCTGAGATCATTTCTCGAAGATCGGTTCGTAGCATATAAACTGCGGTTTTGGCGCGTTTATGGTAAGCAGCTGAAATATATGGAATTCTGAGGACGTAAGAAGAATTTAATAATACTGTTACGCTATTTTCAACTTACTGAAATGGCCAGAGGAATCAATTTATTTTTATTTAATTTCAGTTTCTTCCAATCGCCTTAATTTTAAGCTCTATGTTCTTGTTACCAGGATTTTATCATTTATTTGAATATACCATATTTATACCCAGCATTGAAAGTAACTGGAATGATTTTTATAAAAGTGATGAGAATGAATTTGATGAGACTTTGACAAGGGATTTGACCAAATCTTCGTTAAAAAGTTTGCTCGAATAATGAAATTAATTAGCTCATTTCCCACAGTAATAATAAAATAGTTCCAAATAGAAACTGATTAGGTATATTGTCCGGCAGGTCCAGCGTTAATTCGCTGTTGCATGAAACATCGATTTCTTCGGCACACACGCCAGAATCACGCTGCGCTCTGTATTTTTTCAAGTTGCCAGCTCAGGTGGCTGTAGATCACCGGTCCCCGTAGATCACTTCTAAAACCAGCCGCCTTACAAAGCACTCTCGATGCGAGCTTCCCTCGGGCGCAGTCTCCTGGCCAGGATTCCTTTATCGCCCCTCTTTTTCATCAGAATTACAAACAATCGGCCCCAAGTATGCTTTTTAATCCGGCCCAATAAAACAATCGAGAAAACGCTCTGCTCTCTCCGTCTCTCCCTATCTCCTCCTCTCGCTCTTCTCCCATCTTTGGGCCGAGTTCTCCGGCGCGTCTTTAAGTCGACGAGCCTAGAGAAATCCTCACTCCCCTCGATGCCCTCCTTTTCATCCCTCCCAGCCCTCTCGTCGTTGCAGTTCAACCCCCTTTGTGCCAGTACTCGTTCTTCTCGGTCCTTCGACTCTTCTTCGTCCCTCTCGCGGGACCATTGCCAGCGATGCTCGACCTTCGTCTCTTTTTAAAACAATTCAGTCCCGTAAACAACGTCATTCCCAGGCCTTTGTTTCGACCGGCCATCTTGCCGCCCTCAGTGAACAGCGAGAGAAAATAACTCGAGCGGCCGCTTCAACCGGAGGACGACGATTATTTTTGATGATATTTGCTCTCGCCTGGACAACGGTGGCAGAGTCTCGCCAGAGATGAGACCCAGGCTCTCCAGGGACGAGGAAAAAGTTCGAGAACTGGTCATTTAGCCGGTCGTCGAATGCCAGAGCTGATAAACGATTGCCAGGGGGAGCTCTTGTCTCTGGAAATCGACTGCTAAATATTGGGCAATCGCTTAGAGACCGCTCGACTGGTCTATGACAATCTGGCTGTTTTGTAATTAATGGCGTAGCAGCGAGAGGAAAATCAAGAGCATGGCGTTTAGATCGAATGACAGTT
>CM052154.1:6777158-6791638 GCA_028455555.1 Augochlorella aurata | reverse complement strand
AAAAAAAATAAAAAACTCATGTTCGACAACTTTTTTATCTGAGCCTATAATGAAAATTTAATAAATGCATTCTGAATCAAATTTGATGACCTGGACACGTGTGCATTTAAACAATGCATCATAAAATTTCCGAGTTTCTTAAAGACTGCAAGGATAATTTGGTCGGCGACTATTTACCACGAATAAACATTTCTAAATAATTTCGAACAGCTACGTCGAAGCGGAGCTACGAAAGCAATATTTCGGAGAGTTTAACGATTTGAATTATGCGTCTGTATCGAAAACCGAAGTATCGTTGCAGGATACCTAATATATCGAACGATATATGTCGGATATATCGGCGCGGCCGAATATATTAATTATCGCGAACAGCTACGTTAATTGGAATTCGATTTCTGCCATTGAACACGTGTACCATGCTGCTGCGCACATCATTTTAATTTTTCAAGGAATTGCGAACCGTTGGGAGCAGAATTTCGTAAATCTTCGTACATTATTCCAGCTTATCCTCCGAACAAATAATATTTCGAGAAGGATACTAATTAATGAAGCGTTTGCACACGAAATAGCTGGGACGTTTAATCGATAAACTTGTGCTCTGGAGCTTGAAACGATGAAATACGAATCTGAATCCGAGAAACGTTTCGAGGTATATTCCTGGATACGAAGGTACCATGATTCGGTAAAATGAATTTTTGGGAATTCTTTTTTCTCTGTATTAACCGGTCAAAGAAGTCTGTGACACGGTGTCACCTGTTGCGATATTTTAATACGCCGCATCGTTGCGAGCTATGGATAAGTTTTATCGGGAATTGCCAAAGTACGATGATTGACAAATACTGTTTCGATCTGATAAACTGGAATCCACATATTCGAGTAGCGAGCGTGCTCTCGAATACGATTGGCTAATTTGTCTGATCGTATCTCGCTGTTTCTACTTGCGCAGATAGCCACCGGTTTGTTAACATCAACTTCGCTTGATATAACCTTGTGTGCTCTGGTTTCGGGTTAGGTTGCCCAGAGGACGATAATGGTACTTCGTTGTTAATATTTGTATGTATTAACAATCACTTAAATGATCGACGATGTAACAACGCAGCACATAAAACAACGTCGAACTTCGCAGCAACTGAACTCAACAGATTATTTTGCAAAACTCGTTCTTGTAACTCCTTCATTGAAACTGATAACACGATTAATACATCAAGGTCCTTAGTTTGTTTTAACCTTTCCACAGTTTTCAATTATACCTACTCATTTTTAAATCTATAAAATCGGTAGTATAGTAATCATCGATCGAGCATCTTTATTAGAATAAATATACAGAAATAAATATACAGGAATATAACAAACGAAGAACTACTCAAAAACTGTTTAAAAAATGCTGGAAGGTACTAAAATAAATAAAACTCGTTTATAAATCTATATTAAAAGATGCGGCGTAAGATTCGCCTAACCCATGCCGCTTTTCGTCTCCAAAATGGCGGGGCAGCCGCTTAAACTCTACGAACATAGGGAAATCGTTAAAATTCTTCCGCGTATCGGTCAATGGGGAAATGAAACGAACCAGAAGGAACTCTTCAGCGAAGCTCGGACAATTCTGGACGCATCGGTTGTGGGATTTCTTCCGGTGAAAAAAATCCGAGGAAAAATTAGTCCGCACTCGTTGGAAAGGAAACAACGCGCTCGGAGATAGCGCGGAAACGAACGCCCGTAAATAAAGTGACGCGCGTTTTAAACACCCGTTCGTTCATATAGAGGAATTACATCGCGGCCAGGAATTTACGGGAACGTTTTTAATGTCCCTATTAATCCTTAAGTTTTACAATTCGCGCGGAGCAACCTTATGAATACGGTAGCGACTGGTACGCGGGACAGCAGGTGAATTTTTATGCAGCATTTAAATGCCGCGGCTCAGTAGCGTGCCATTAATTTCCGGGATCGTTCCGTTTCGGCTCGTGTAAAATGCTCGGTAGCAAACGGATGCGGTGGTGGAATTAAAAACGGCGGGATGCCCGTTCTAAAAGCTCCGCGAAGCGCCGCTGAATCTGTTTGATGCGTCAATCTGCTTGTAACTATAGTCGCGGCAACGTGAACTTGACCATTGAACGATCTACCCGGTAGTTCCATTTTATGAGCGTGTGCGCTGCAGATTTTACGCGTCTATTGTGAACTCGATTGCACAAGAGGCGGTAAGCAAACAGTTTGGTCGCTAAACTGCGGATTTTTATGGGAAGGGAACATTGTCTGCTTTAATTGCATGCCACGGGAGCTTTATAGACATTTATTCGACCCTCTTGAATATTTCTATTCGCCGAGGCAGCTGCAATTTTAGATTTATGCACGTTGCACCGATACGGTGTCGTTTGATCTGATTCTACGTATTTGATTGATTCAACGTATTTGATTGAATGTATTTGTGTTCATGTGTGTTAACAATAGAATTTAAAAATAACTAAAATATTAGAATATTACAATGAATAAAATTGTTAGAATAAAAATGCAATATATCTTTAAAAAAAACTATATTAAAACGTCAATTACATAATTGAATAAAATTAAGAGCGCTATTATTTACTTTAGCAAAAGCATATTAAAGCATAAACTATGATTAATTTAACCAAAATAGGAATGCAATGATGTGTCTAGGAAAAAACGTGTTAAATATTCCTACAATTATAATTCATGTATGGATAAGATTTATTATAACAATTATTTTCATAATCCTGTTAAACCTCGTAGATCTGAACAAACTTCGTTACTCTCAAAAAATTTTAATAAGCATTATTGTTCCAGTTTCATGAAAGAATTCAGCGTGTCAATGTAGAAGTCTAATTTAGTAGATTGTTTCTCCGACATGCAGCACCGTGGACCCAGTTATTGTGGCGGCAGGTTTCGCATTAAATATTTGACGAATTTTTCAAACAAACCCGCGTAGTTTTGCATTAAATATTAGATTAATTGTCCAAACAGTTCCCGAGCAAAAACCCGTCTCGATTTCTTGGCAAACCGGGTTCTACCTGTTAATACCGCCGCCGCAGAAATGAAACCAGCGGATAGCAGCTGGAAATTATTAATTCCACGAATAAAGGATTTGGCTATCGTCTTGAGGAACGAACGGAGAATTATCTGGGAGCATGACGGAACGGATTCCTTGTCAAATATTTGCCGAATCGATCGATGGCCGTCGGGAACTTGACCGTATTACTATCCGGCCTTTTTGCCCGATTTTCGCCGGGGGGAAACGAATCGACAGTCTCGATAGATACCTCCATTAAGCACTCATGAAAAAATAACGTGGATAAAATTGCGGCTTTCTTTGATCCCGTCCGCGGCTGCGGCGAGCGTATATTAATCCTGCATCGCGCGCCACGCTTTGAGACCTCGAACGTCGCACATATTTTAACACACAAAGAGATTTCATAGCGGTCTTCTGCGCCGGGGCATGCCCCGGTCCCCGTCGGATTAACATTTTTATGGCATCCGGCTTATTCGCTGCAATTTCGTTCTGTTAATTTGTGTAACTAAAGGGCTCGCGGTCGGGACGCTTTGCCGCGAAAGTATTTCCCCGA
The DNA here is from genome assembly GCA_028455555.1 of Augochlorella aurata. Classification (NCBI taxonomy): domain Eukaryota; kingdom Metazoa; phylum Arthropoda; class Insecta; order Hymenoptera; family Halictidae; genus Augochlorella; species Augochlorella aurata. Next base: position 6,788,066 of record CM052154.1, on the reverse strand, counting down.
CACGCGAAATTGCTGTTTCCCTTCGCCTCTCGGAAAGTAGAGATATTTACCCAAGAACCCGTTCGTTTCCTTAATGACTACGCCCCTGGACCCCCTCTAGCCGTCCTCCTTCTCCGGCACGATCTATTAAATAATCTGGCACCGCAGTCCTGTTAAGATTCCAATATTCAACGAACAATTCTGCGCGCATTGACACCGGCTACGAAATAGCGACAGAGTAATTGATAATTTTTTCCAATGATTTTCACTTTCTCCTTGATTCATCCAATAATTTTCTTATTTTAACTTGTTTGTATTCGTATCTGTTATATTCTACTTACATAAATTGCGACAAAATTTTACAGTTTGAAAAATCAGTCGATTAATATTGAATAATCGATTAATATTGGATAAAGTGATCTAAAGACTTTTTAGGTGTAATTAGGTCCATTATAGTCTGCATTAATCATGCTTAATATTTAACGTTAAATAGCACATTAGCGTATCAGCGTTCCCTGAAATGCAATACAAATGGAACTGCTGTTAATAATAAAACGGAGCACCACTCGCGTCGCCTAATGACATTAATTATGTTTAATATTTAACGTTAAATAGCACAATTGAGCGTCGTATGTTCTAATTGATCAAATGATTCGACTGTCCCAGTTTCGGAGCAACTGGTCCGGCACAAAACCTGGAAAAATGTGCTCAGCAGATCGAAAGAATCCCGCATTCACGCAGAATTAATCAAACGTTCGAACAGTGCCGCGTCCGAACTAGATCTCGTTCGGCTAACAGAGGTCCGCGTGCGCATGTACGTTCGCATTTGCAACGTACCGTCATGTCATAACCGCTCCATCGACATTTTCGAAATTGAAACTTCAATCAAATCCCTTTCGTCCCAGGGAGCCAGACTGTAAACCAGTAGAAATCGCGTAACAACCCAATAACGAAATTAATATAGTTTCCAAGTCAGTCATCCCGAAACTTCCTTCATTTCCATCTAAATGCGCGACTAGCTACCATGATCACGGGAGTCCGACTAATCCCGGTAATAGCGCAGTCGCTGACCTTGCGTGCTACCACTTTATTGTTCGCACCCTAGAGACAGCCAATCATAATAGTTCTCGTTCCGTGGAGAAATTCTTCTAACAAGAATTACACGAGCAATGTATCGGTAATTTGTTACTGAAGTGAACACAGTTTCCAACTGTAATTATATATTTATGTTCAACTTTATATCACTCACAAGCATTGAATAAATAATAAAATTCTTCGGTTAACAATATTTATTAACAAAAATGTAATTATAGAATGTAATAGTTGAATATAGATGTCTGAAGATCAATTTACGAGCATTAATGCAAATTAATTAGTAATTAACTGAGAACGACTTAGCAAGAATTTTATAATAAATTAACAATCAACTGAAAACAAATTGGTTATTAATTAGAGACTTCATAGGCTCGTGTGCAAAATAAAATTCGTCTGCATTTGTTGCAAGAAGCGAGACTCATTTAGGGATTTCTATCTTTGATTATTTAAATTCTGACGTTGTTTTAAATCTCACCTACTCGTTCCTCGCATAAATTCGTAAAGTTTCATTTTATTATTATCAGTCTATTATATTTCCTTGTTGAAATTCCAAATATCAATTACATTTCTTGTTTTCGCATTCTTACGTCTTTTCTAATCTTATCTGCACGCTATTACATAATTTACTAAGTGCAAACATCTACTTTATGCAAGCTGTTGTATGCATCTCGTTTTACAATATTTCCAATTTCCAATCTTTGTGTATTTGTCTTATTGTTCTATACTGTTCTATCAAGATTTCCTTGTCTTATACTTGAACTGTGTATAAAGCACCTTTCTCAATTTCGATCTCTTCCTGCGCATTCTTTCCAATCTCGTTCATATATCTGTCAAAATTTCCTTGTCTCATTCTCAAAAAGTGCAGAGGGCACCTTCCTCAATTTCAGTTTCCCTCTACACATTCTTTACAATTTCACTTATCCATACTGTTCTGTATCTTTCAATATTTTCTTGTCTTATGATCGAAACGTGTGGAAAATGCTCTTCTTATTTTCGGATCTTTTTCACGCATCGCTTGCAATCTCTTTTGTCCATATTTCTCAACAATTCTTTCATCCGTATGTTCAGAATGTGTAGAAAGCACTTTTCTTGGTTTCGGTTGTTTTCTACACATTCTTTGCAACTTCATTTATCCATATTCCTTAACAATTCTTTTATCCACCACCCCTAGTAGCTCGGGTATCTTGGGTTCGCTAAGCCCATACTACAACCTGCCGTCATAACTATACCGGTTGCAGTCCCTGAGGGAGATAAAACAATTACATTTGTGCTATGAATTATTATAATAAACTATTATTTATCATTACTGACTTCGATATATTTAGCAATAATCGCTAGTATTAGTTACAGCTCATCGGGGTATGTTTAAGATAGAAAGATGAAAACGTTGTGCAAATATAGCGTAAATAGAATTGTTAGCAAATGGTTATTTATTCTCTGGTTTATTTCTCTGGTTGTTTATTCTACTCTGGTATGATTTTCTGTGTCTTGCTATTTTTTCTTCTTCGATAGAATTTTTAAGAATTTTCTAATATAATCATTTCACACATAATAAAGCAGTTATTTTAAATAACTGTGACAAATCTAAATAAATTCAATCTCATTTATATTTATATTAAACACAGAATGGCATTCGTTGTTTGACAGTAAATCGGTCCAGCCCCGAAAACTGATCGTTCCAACGTTTCTTTCGGTTCTGCACCAGACAGCGCAATAAAGCCGAGCCTCGACTTTTAGCAGAACACGCGAGGCCGATTGATCAGCCATTGATCATCGCGCTATCATCGCCGTTACCAGCTAGTCGTGTTCTACGCACAATCCTAGCGGCGCAAGAATTTATGAGCGGAGCAATGGCGGACGGTGTGCTTTGAGTTGTTACCGCCGGCAAATCCGGAAATCGATGGAGCCGGGTAGCCGGTGTGTTCTCACTCCGTGCCCCGTAGCTAATGTCTGTTTGCTTATCCATCGATCTACTCTTAATGAACCTTCTGATCATTATCCGCGCAGTCGTTGTCTCCTTCCGTTTCCGGCAGTTAGGTCCGCCAGTTGAAACTCCGTCGGACAAGTTCCGCGACCTATCGTCGCCGACTCGTAAAACCGGGTTCACGAACTGTTGATCCATCCAGGGACACGCGGAGATCTTTGGATCCATGTATCGTCCCGGAGGGTTGCTTGAGAGTCGATTACATGGTTTGCGGGCTCCCACAGGGCTCTACGAGCTAACAAGTATGTGAATTTTGTATACGATAATTCTACGACTATAAATATGATTTCATTTTCAAATTGGAAGCTTAGGTTTTCGGAATAAATTGGTCATTTTAAATAATTTTGCATGATGTAGTGGGTGCCAAAGCGAAGACACGTTTTAGTTAAAAAATGATGCAGATTGGAACGGTTGTAAAATTATTGAAAAGTATTTTTTTGCATTATTTCTGTTACGAATTTGAAGACTGTAGCTTCCTCTTTTCAGAGATCATTTGAAAGTTGGTGTACGAATTTTGTTTGCTGTTTTATGAACGAATACCTTTTTAATAAAATATCGAAAAAACGTGGTTTGTCGAATTTCAAGGAGTTGGTGTAAAAGGGAGGCTTCAATGTTTAAATCTATTGTAGAGTTAGACATAAACAAAATTTTCAAATATCTCCAGGAACATGCGAAGCAATAAAGGATTTTAAATAAACGCTAAATACAATCGCAAGTTATTTAACATTTGAAGAATATATTTAACCCGTGGCTATACTGGTTTCGAATGGAATACCGCGTTGTTACAAAAATTCTTTTATTTCGATTCGTACTAGCATTCTATTCAATATTGAAACCATACGTGAAACTGGCGCGAGGACGAGCTTTATTACATTCCTCGTACTACATTTACGTTTTTCATGAATTCTAGCAGTATAGATCCTTCCAATGTATTAATGTTCAACTAATTTGATTACTGCATCAAGCATGATAACATATTTCAAGCACGATGAAATGTTGATAATAAACGAAACGCAGGCAAAGGAAAAATTCCTTTGGACGTCGCCGCATCTGAAAAATCGTGTATAATTAAAATAGGAGAACGTCGAGTTTGCGATGATTTCGGTTCGTTTAATAAACAATAATCCTCCGACAATGCTTTCTAGAATATTAGTTCGCGAGGAGTACAGGGAGCACGGTAATATATAAGTACGAGGCTCAGCGATGAAAGGAACCATGTGCAGAGCTCCGAATTACACGGTACTATTTTTATATCATCGCGAAAGTAACACGGTCTCTCGCTACGATTGAAAATACGCGGAAAAATCGGCAAAAGGGAGATGCAACGAGCAAAAATGTTTCCTCTGCCGGGTCTGTCCATTATTTCGACACAGAACGCAGCTATCCATTAGTCTGAAAATGGATTTCGTAAAATGCATTTATGTCATCAACTTCGCGATGGTGACAAAATGGACGTCCGGCTGCATTAACTGCATACTAAATGGACTGTCGAATTTAACTAGACTTCCATTACACTTTCTGAAATGCAGCGGAACGTCGAATTAACGCGTCGTCGTTGTTATGCTCGTTGAAACTTTTAATTCCGCCGTCGCGTTTTTAGCGTTTTTTAATGTCGCGACGCAACAAGGTGCTGTCTATTTTCGAAACGGTGACACGCCGTTCGGCGTTTAATCGACAAGAACAATTACAGCGAAGCAGGAGCGTTAAAAATTCCTAACCATTCTGTCGATGGGCGATCAACTTGAATTTTCACGCAGGAAATGGGTATTTGCATTCGCCGATAGCGATATAACATATATGCACGAATTAATTAGAAATTTATTTAATACACATATGATCCAAGGGCAATAACAAATGAAAATCGCCATTACAGAAAAAAAATCAAATATGAGTTCAAATCTCGTTACTTGAAAATTGTTGAAACTAGTAACAAGTAGCATAAATTACTAAAAAGAAATAACAATAATTGTAAGATAATGTATAATTTTCATTAAATATTTGAAACTATGAATTGCTGAAACTAGTAGCAAGTAGCATAAATTACTAAAAAGAAATAACAATAATTGTAAAATAATGTATAATTTTCATTAAATATTTGAAACTATGTATTGTTGAAACTAGTAGCAAGTAGCATAAATTACTAAAAAGAAATAACAATAATTGTAAGATAATGTATAATTTCCATTAAATATTTGGAACTATGAAACGATTTACATAAAGATATTAATATATAGTAAATAACAATTAACAAGCCCCGAGTACTGTGAACGGCGAGACACTTGCTAATAAATCATCAAGGAGAAATGATATTAAATTTGTGAAATAACGTTTCGAGAAAGTAAGAAACCAAGGGATCAAATAGCACTGATTCAGAATATTCGTCGTGTGTGCCCAAGTGTTCGTGTATTCTGAATGCATTGGAGAATCAAAGGAGACATCGTGCATGAGAAACATGTTCCTTCCTCGAGGACCCTCTACACTGATGAGCCGTGTCCACTTGATGAAAGGTAGGACGAGATCCTTGCCAATATCCTTGTGTTTGCATCAAACTAGGTTGTCCCCTGAGCTAATGTTGTCCCCCCGGTTCGGGGATTTCCCTAATGATCCCATTTTCGAGAGGAAATCGCCATATTTAAGCACGACTGATTCCTCTTTAACGATTCTGTTGGATCCCTACTCGTTTATGCTTTCACAGTTTGCTGATTCATTGCGGACAGTTCGTAATAATCGATTCAGCGGAAAAATATTATTCATTCGTTAACATAAATTCAATGAACATTCAATTAACACGAACCTTTAACTTCGAGATGATAGTAACATTATATAGCTATAATTATTAAGAAAAGTTCGAGCTTTAGAAAAGACATAGGTCAGATTTCGAGAAATCAATTTATAAACTTGATTAATAGTTGTCGAGTTTCAATTCATAAAACTGATTGAAGTAAACTGTTTATTACGAATTTATAATGTTAACTGAAGAAATTAATCGCTTACTCTGAATTGGAAAACATAATTGTTAGAATGAGCTGGTTATTTTGAGGTTATGGACTGAATCGAAGAAATGAGCTATTTATTTGGAATCCATAAACTTAATTAAATAAATAATTCGTTTGTCTTGATTTTATGATGAACTTAATTAAATGAACCATTTATTTCGAACTCATGTTTGGTAAAAAGTCTTAGATTAAAAAATAAGTAGGTTCAAATATGCGTCGACGACGTGTGAAAGGAATACGCGTAGAAAGTAAGCTTCGCATTTCATTTTAACAAGGACCAAAAAAAAATGCGCGCAGCAACCCTCGGTTCCTTTTATCCCGTCGATTGTTCTAAGTACAAACGCGCGGCCGCTATCGAAAGAAATGTTCTCCCCTGGGATAATGTCGACTCGCAGTCGGAGGAGACGGTAAATCAGAGGCCAGCTAATCCGGTTAGACGTTCCTTGTTAATGCTAATCATTTCGGCATTTGACTCGGAAATCTCGCTTAATGTAATCTCTGTATTAGCCACCAATCCCCGATTTCACCCCTTTCGGCTCTCAACCCTCGCAACTACCCCGCTCGACTGGTATACGTTACCTGAATTTTCTTCGGTCCGATATCGAAGCCATGAAATCCCGTTTATTATTCCCGGAATCTCTTTACACGATTAAAGCGGTTATCGATTCGTTAACCGGCGAATTGTAATCACTATTGGTCTCGCAACAAACATAGAATCGCCGGAATAAAAGCCGAATTATTGGACGCGGAGAATTCTGGGAAGGCGAACGCGTACTTTTAAGAGAGAATTTATAACTTACGCAAAATATGCTGCCTTATCTTTACCTCTGCGAGGAACGTTTGAATATTTCTTGGCCACGAAATTTTACATTCCTTTGGGAGCCGCATTTACATGCATGTTTTTCCCAACAAGTTTTCGAATATTCTCGAATACGCGGACATATTAAAAGCTGAATGAAGGGCTTATTCCGCGTACAAAATGCGGACGCGTAATGAAACTGCATATTCTGTCACGCGAGTTCGGAAATCGATTCGCAGAACGTATTCGATTTATTAGAGAGAATGCAACGATCGCGAAGAATTCGTTTATTAATTCGAACTCTTGATCAATCTTTTAATTACAGGAATAAATTGCTTCCTTTTCAGTTTCCATTAAATAATTCATAATACGCGAAGGCGTTCAGCGTAACATGAAAATATATACGATCTTTCATTGAATTGTTGAACTTCATACTTCCGATGATAAAGCACTATTTAAATAATCGTCGCATCGATTTCTGACCATATTATTGAAATGCACAATTTTCACAGAGGAGTACACATTAATAAATAGACGATTCTATACAATTATAACGAAAATGAAAGAATTTAATAATGTTATCACGCTACTAATAAGTTATTAAAATTATTAACAGAAGCAACTTATTTTCATTTAATTTCTGTTGCTTAGAATCGTCTTGGGAGATTTGTACCTTCCATAAAAATCCGCAGTCTGTTAATAAATCGAAGAAATATAAATCAAAAAATGGATTTAAAAATGAGTTTAAAAAATAAGCGAGCTCCGCTTATTCGGATTTGACCGAGCTCGAATCAAAACGAAGATCGATTCTGCGCACACTCGAGGTCCCAAATAATTTCACGAACTTCTGAAGATCGAACGCAGCGGCGCGGCAATAACATTTCAAAGCAGCCGACTACAAAAGAAAGCATCTCGGAAGAAACGCCGTAGAAGACTCCGTAGAAGTTCCGGCAGACTTCGCAGAAAGCTTCTGGTTTTCCATAGGTCAATGTGTTTTCTATGAACCCGGAGACGCGCAGATGCGGCGGATGAGATTTAAGCTCGAAACGATAAACCACGCCGCGAGACTGCCGTCCTTAAAACCGACTTTATCACGCGGTAGGCCTTATCGAGGTTTACGGGTCGACGAATACGGGGGGTCCCGCTCGTGACCAAGCGTTTCCACGCGATTAGAAATATTTCAGCTTTTTACGATTCCACGGAGGACTTTGTACACGGCGGGCCGGGTCGGGCCGGCCAGGAAATCGTAAGTTTTCCTCGGTGTACGCGTATAGCTGGACGCCGTGTTACAAGGCACCGGTTGGAGTTGAATTGCCTTTGTCGGCGTCCCGGCAACTTGTAACCTTTAATTTCTGTCCCCCTTGCGAAATAAATGTCGTCGGACGCCCGTCATTGTGACGACGCTCCCAAGCTTTGTAATACTACAGAAATGTAGAGTGAAAAATTTCGAAATAAAAGTTGCTGAGAAAATTCAAGAGGAAATTGGAAGAACACAGGAAAGAAATGCTACTCCCAGTCATAGACCAGATGGATGAAACAGTGACTCAGTGTTACTACTAGGGCTTCCAAATGTTGGCAATTTTTTAGTGCAACAGGGTACTCATTTAATAATGTTATATTGCATTTTCGCGAAGGGAAAAGTTACTTCAAATGACCTCTCCCTACCCATTTCCGAATTTTAAGATATTTTGAGACACCCGGTACGTACACATGATAATAAACTGACTATCACTTCACAGCCAAAAGAATACGTCATTTCATGCTGTTATAAACAATAAAAGGATTATTTTTAAATATAAAGAGCAATAAAGAGCTTTGATGCTCTTCCAAAAAATTGAAAAGGCGGAGCTAGTCGATGTCACTTGCGAACAAGTTTGCGAGGGAACAGGACGTTCCAAAAAGCCCAGATTGTGATCCTCCGATAATGTTTAAACCAACGAAGGACGTAAAGGGTCGTTGCAACGATTACGTCGATGCAGGGCAATTATCCGAACCGATTAGTGAAGCTTGTAAGTCGTTGTCGAACACAAGCGATGCTCAAAGATCTGCGGCCAGTAGAGAGCGTCGTTGAATGTTGAACATAAATTAACAGGAAGTTGGCCACCATGGCTAAATAAGCCGTTCGGTTTCCAGGGAGCCTAGACCCTCGAGCGATTAATAACTTGGAGCAGGAACGGGCGGCGTCGCAACACCAGAAAATAAATCGATTAAGGGAAAAAAGGAAACACGGTTTTCCGGGGGCTGTGTTTTATGGTCGATAACCGGTTTACTCGGCGCAGCTGGTAGCGTTGCATTTATCACGGAAATTCGGGGCAACTTTCCGACAACTTTTCTGCTGTTCTGCGAGTTCTCCCAACGTTTTCTCTCTCGCTCTAGCCACCTTTCTTTTCCAGGTCCACTAACCCTTTTCTTCTTTTTCAGTTCCTTCCACTCTATCCCTTCCTCTTTTTCAATTTATCTCTCGTTTCCCTCGCATTTCTGTCTCTCTTTTCCAATTTCTCTTCGTCTTACTTTACCAGCTCTTTCTCTCTCTCTCTTTCTCTTTTTCTGACTTGCCTAGTTCCTCTACCTTTCTCTTCACTTCTCAGTTTTCCTGTTTCTGTTCCAGTTTCTTTATTTTCCCTTTCCTGTTTGTCTTTCCCTTACTTTTCCAATTTGTCTGTCATTTATTCCCAATTCGTCTCTTCCTTTCTTTTCCAGTCCTTCCTAACCTAATTTCGTAAAAATGTACTGTTTATTTCGCATTCGTAAACTTAATTGGTGTAATGAACTGTTTGTTACGAAGTTGTCAGGTCTATTAATGAAGTGAACTGTTTATTTCGAATACCTAATCTTAATTTGGTGAAATGAGTGTATATTTTCAATCTATAAAATTCATTGATGAAATATACTGTTTATTTCCAATTCATGAACTTAATTAATGAAATATATGAATTCAATTGAAGAAATGCGTTAGTATTTTCAAGTCATAAAAAGTTAATTAACTGCACGTTTTCAATCTATATACTTCATTGACGAAATGAATTGTTTATTATGAATTCGTAATCCTCATTGACGAAACAAACTGCTTATTTTCAATTCATAAACTTAATTGGTGAAATCAACTGTCCATTTTCAGTGAATAAACTGAACTGAAGAAATTAATTAGTTATTTTGAATTGAAAAAATTGTTCATTGTGAATACGTAACCTCAATTTGGCGAAATAAACTGTTCATTTTGATTTCACGAACTTGGTTAACAAAGTAAGCCAAATTTATTATAAATTTATAAGCTTAATTGAAGAAATTATTTATATTGCAATATTGCAATATTTATATTGCATCCAGAAACATAAATCAAGAAATCAGTTGTTTCAATTCGTGAACTAAACCGGCTACGTCCATTTCGAATTTACAATCTGAATTGATAAAGTGTTTCTCTCTTTCCGTTTCAGTTTCCGTTTCTCTCCCTCTCGTCCATGTTCCTTGTCTTTCGAAAGACAGCCCCGATAGGCTACGAAATGCGACGGCGGTCGGTTTGTTGCTGCGAAATCAATATCATCGGGCTTCCGTGCCCTCGTCCCCGTCCCTTTTATTTTTCCCCCCTATCGTCTTCGCTGTTATTTACTTCGCTCCGTTCCGTCCTGTCGCGTGTGTCTCCTCCAGCGCTACTTTTCCCGGGATGCTCTTATCAAAATAGCGGAGTCGCGCGATTCAATTAAACCGTAACGAGACCGTGCCCACGTAGAAAGTAGAGGAGCTACTGAAATTAATATAATCAGGAGTGGCGAGCGTCTTCCTTCCACCTCTTATATTATCTTCCCTATTTTTTTCATGGAATTCTCTCCTATAGCAATCGCGAGCGCTATATTATGTTTTGTCTCTTCATCGCTGCTGCCTTCGGCTGGCTTCGATTAATATTTTCATTAGTCGTTATCATTCTTTATTCACTGCAGGAAGAAAATGTGCTAGAAATTTTCTCTCCGTTTTGATTGGTTATCTGCTCTCTGTTATGAATCTTCGCGAACGAAATGAAAATAATTGTCGCACAATGTGTTTTTAATTTTGATCAAAAT
>CM052154.1:6752068-6767653 GCA_028455555.1 Augochlorella aurata | reverse complement strand
AAAATGAAGTCGCTGACAGTAACTCGTTAAAATTAATACAAGTCTTTTATATCGTGTATTAAACAATAAACGAAACTTGTTTGTAAATAGTGTTTTTCTATACATCTATGATTCCTATTTGGATTTTATAAATATATATTATATATTTATAAATATTATTATATATATATATATATATATATATATATATATTATATTATAATATACATATATTAAGAAGATATATTAATAAGATTATATAATTATATATTAAATATAAATATATATTATAAATATAATTCTGGTGTATTTAACATTGTAGCAGCATCATATTTATTTTTTAATAAATAAATTTATTAAGTCTTATTCGATAAATATGAAGTCACCTCACAGTAACTAACTTCACTACTGTACACCTATCAAAGACGGTACCATACAAGATTAAGAAAAGACATAAATTTTGTCTTTACATTTCAAGTCAACAAATGATATCTAACTCCTACAGAATGACCTGAAACCTGCTACAATATCTGGAAAGAAACTGGGAAACTTTCACACTGAGAAACGCATGAGGGTGGACAAACCTCCTTTGACAATGCAGAAGGAAAAATGTCTTGAATAAATACATTCGCGAGAAGTCCTTTAAATAATGAAACATAAAATGGCAAAGAACAATGAATTCAATGTCAGTTAGAAATCGGCACATACTGTTACCAACAGAAAAATAGTACTTCCAATCAGGAATACTCAGAGACCACCCTATATAGTATTCTCTAAACTTCGCTCCCATATCGTCACCAGTTTGACTCGACAGTGCAGGTCAACATCGGATGTTGCTCATTCCCAAAAGCCTCTTAGAAAGTGAGTCAGATCTTGGTCTCCGGCTCATAATTTCGAGCGAGAGGTTGCATAGAACGCAGGGCCGGCGCCGCAGCCGCAGCCGCAGCCCCCGAGGGTTCGAGGAAGCAGAATAGGACGCAATAGGGTAGCTTCCTGAAAAAACGACACTGCCCGGGCCAGCCGCAGCGACCCTAAGCTCGCAGCGTTAGCAGAAGCCGGTACACGCTCTGCAACAGATCGCTTCTCGTTGAAGAGGACACATGGTCGAGGACGTAGTAACATCCCGGAGGCGATGCGACACTTTGCGAAGAACTTCCAGGTGATTTTGTCGCGATGAGGTTTCAGAGAAAGAAGAGAAGCTTTTTGGAAAATTTGGTGCAAACTCTTTGCTCTATGCGTTCGGTCATTAACCTTTAGATGGCCGCCATGATTCCGTACTAATATTCTACCGTATTTTGCAGAATTTGGATATATTGTTAAGTGGTACTTACTATGCCATAAATAATTTCTCTCACTACATGTTTTATGCAAATAAGAGCTTTCGAATGATTCGAATAAAATATTATTTTATAGAATATTATTAAAATATTATTGAATAAAATATTATTAAAATATTATTGAATAAAATATCTATATAAAATATATAAAATAAACGAGTTATTAAAATAAAATATTTGACTAAAAGACATTTAGTCGGATAATTATCTCATACAAATATAATTAAAAACAATTCGAATAATTTTTAACTTCGTTAGCGACAACACAGAGACGGTGTCCATGAAATAAAACCGTGCGTAGAATTTCGTTCCACAACGGGCTGGTTCGAAAGTGCAAGAACCTGGGTCACCGGAGACCTCTCGAGCCGAGAACGCCGGTAACAGGCGCGAAGAAGGAACAGCTGAAGAGCGGCAGAGGGTTGTTACCCTTTGCCTGACCGTGTAGCAGAGTAGCACTGTAACTTGTCGGCATTAAGCCAATTAAGATGACGCATGGTCCCGAAAGTTTTGCCACGCCGAACCACCGGCGAAGCAATCAATTTCGCGGCCGTTCTTTCCACCTTGCCCCGGGCCACCCTTGACGCGCCACCACGCTTTTACTTTCCGCTAACTGGAGCCGGCTGGCCGTGTCTGCACCATCCGCCATTCTTAACCGTTACGCGTGTCGTTCGATAATTTTTCACGGCTCCGACTGGTCCGAGAAAATTGATTTCTGAAGTTACTTCGCGAGCGAACCCGCCGAAAACGAGGATATGGAGTTTCCACCCTTCGATGACTCGGCTTGTTTTCAGCCACAGTATCGTCTAACTACTTACTGGAGAGCATAAACGCGCGAGCTTATTTCGGCGAGGGTGAGCGACTGTTCCGAGAAAAATCGGATATTGTCGACGGCGTGGAAACTACCCCGAACACTTTATCCACCGGTAGTTTTCTAATGGTCGTCATTGAAATCGGAGATCAACGAAAAAATTGTTCAAGAAGTACATTAATCTCATCCATCAGATTATTTGGATTCAATTAACCTAATTTTCAAAATTGTTATTGAAAAATTATTATTATTATCGAGCTTTCTTTGCACACAATTCGGTCACTGGAAAATTTATTAATAGGCTCTCGTCGTTTATTTTTAAAGTAGCTTAAGTCTATTTTCCAAAAACATTGAGCTAGCTAGATTAATATTTATAATTCTACGTTATTTATAATTTCATTCTAGCAAAGCCTTTAGAACGCAATAACCACATGGACTTAGGCCACTTTTAAAATAAACGGCTTATATATACTGGACGTATATATATGAATTCTTTTTAAAAGGGAATAACTTTTTTTAAATTTGAATAAGTTAACTGAATTTTGTTGAAGTGTTAGAACAATTAGTTTGCCATATGTGTGAAAGACTTTTACACGTTCTATATGCTTTTTATCTGATCAAATAATAATCTTGAATAATAGTTTCTGAAATCAATTTTATATAATATTTTTACTAGAAAGATCTGCTGTATTATTGGCTAAGGTTACAATGTAGGTGAATTTTTGGAACCCAATGATCAACACCTGTGGTGTTCGATTGATGCAGCAGCAGTGGTATTATCTTACTGTTTTCCAGGGCTAAACGGCTCGCGAGCTATTTGAGCCAGCGATCCATCGCCGGTTACATTTCAAAGGTAATTCAGCCGGAGGGGTTGATTTCAAGGTGTTTCGATCTCTGCAATTAGTCAGATCAGTGACGACGCAGGGAATCAGTGTAATGATTTTATCGACGATCGAGGACGAACACATCTCGATTAGGAAACACGTAGCACCCCATCCCTCCTCCAAAAAAGTTAAAAAATAGCGTAGCAATGCTTTCAGCAGGTATTATTAAATTTAAACTATTAATTTAGATAAAACTTATTATTAACTTAAATTTAAACTTATTATTAAATTTAAACTTATTATTAAATCTAAATTCGTCCATATTCGAAAATAATTCTGAAAACATAAAAGTTGAAGCAAAACAATTTTCAAACGTTTCTTCGAATAAGCATAATTTTCAAAGGAAGTACTATTTCTGTATCACACGAAGGCGGTGCTCTAGATACTATAATTTTGTTTGCTCTATAATCCACGGATTGCCCGGAGGAACTTCTCGACGTTTTTACTTTCCTGGATTAGGTTCGGGTTAGGTCTGAGCCGTAGATTCATGTCTCAGTGATTCCGTTTCTGGGAGAAGTGGAAGTTTCTGTTGACCCCGGAGCAGGGTTCGAGAAATCTATATCCACGTCTTAAGAGTTAATAATAAAAGGCAAGCAACGGAAAGTGTTAGAAAGGGTGTAATATATTTCGAGGATTTATATCTCGCCGACGAAAAGGAATTTCTCCCGGCTAAAGTTATTGCTTTAACAGCCACTCACGTATAGCCGCTCACGTACCTCGATTTATGTTACCATCAATAACGTATAAAAATTTAATTATCGAAACAATGCCACTCCCGCTGCTGGAACTCGCGTACACGTACACGTCTCCTATGTACACATAGAAGCCTTTGCTATCGTTTATTTCAGCTCCGGTTATCTGTATTTTACTGCATGTTTTATTGTCGAAGTAAGCACGAGACATCGGCTATTGGTTTGTTCTTGTTAACTCGATAAATCGATACACGTTCTACCGAATAATAATGACGCAGATGCTGTTCGATAGTTACATCTGAACCGTTGAAATTCTTCTGTTAAATAATCATTACTGGCGATGGAACTTTAAACGACGTTTTTTTATTAACACATTAGTACATAATTTATTCTAGCATTTATGATAGGTATGAAATTATCTTACTAACAATTAAAATTTATTAAATCAACTTTATATGATTATAATTTTATCTTCATGCAACAAAGGAATTATTTATAATATATTCGAAGTTATTAGACATTATTATTAGACGAGATATTAGAAGTCATTTGGAATACGTTAGAAATTATTCAAAATCATATATGTTAAAGTTATTTAGATCATTACACTGTTATTAAAAATTATTTATAATAGCACCAAACACTTCGCTAAAGAACTGATTCGTGCGAACATTTCTTACGGATTCCGAATTCGTGCGTTAATATTTGATCGAAGCTAAATTATTTGCTTTGCAGAGGTAATAATTATATTATCAGATTCAATATTTCAATAATGAGCCGATATTAAACGGGTTGTTGCCGCGGGTCTTTGAAGGATATAATCAGCAGACTTCTCAATTTCCGTTTTCCAATGAAATCATCCCTCCCTATCCTCCGCAGCATTGGTCGCTCTTCAAGGGGTGACAATGAAAATCGATGTCTTGCCGTGTATCAAATATCGACTTGTTCATTCGTTACGCGTCAGTCTACCCGCTATCTGAACCATCAGTCAAACATTTTTGCGGAATAATTCGCGCGGGTCATTCAAAACTATCGCGATATTTGCAACAATCAAATGCTCCCTCAGATTCATTCTGAACAAAAATTTGAAGCATCGTAACTACGAACTTCGAAGGGTCACCTCCCTCAGAAACATTATACATTTATTACAAAAACTGTCATTGTATTAAAAAATTGTAAACAAAATAATATTTTAAAAAATTAATAAATTGCGATACCAAATAACCACATTGAATACAATATTAATTTACGCTCCATTTTCTGTCATCATTAGGTTACAATTCCGTATGCAAAATAAAATTCTTTATTATTCTTTCATGCATTAATTTTTGAATAATTTCAACAATGTTATAAACTAGAATGTTCTTCGTCATCGGCCTATCTTTCCGGAATTCATACGATATTTCTTACGAATCCTCAAGTTTTCCGGAAAAAAAGAATGTTCGCGTTTCTCTTTGCAGCGTGAAGCGCTATTCGATGGATTGAAGCGATTCCAGAAAAAGATATCCGCAGCGTCTGAGCCAAGTCATCTGAGATGGTCCCTGACGCGTAGATCAAAGGAACCATGTAATTTTCTGGGGTCGTGTGCTGTCAGTATCGAGAACTATCCAGCTTCGCGCACTCGCGTGCAGGCTCGCCCTTCGGTATCTGATTATTTTTTTATTAGAAACGTGTATCGATCTTCCCGGAAGGATCTTGTACCGATATTCAATTCATGATGAAATGATTGCTGGACGTATTAGGCATTCAAATCAACCAGAGATCTCAAAAGTTCCCCAAAATTATTGAATAAAAAATTATTTCCTCCTTCAATAACCGTTTACCACTAACCCTACACCATTGTAATTTTGAATAAGAATAAATTCTTTCTTTTAATAATATTGAGAAGTCGAGAAGTTTCTTTTTCGACAAATTAAAGATTCGCATTGGCGACTACTGTCAAAAATATT
Source organism: Augochlorella aurata (assembly GCA_028455555.1). Taxonomy (NCBI): domain Eukaryota; kingdom Metazoa; phylum Arthropoda; class Insecta; order Hymenoptera; family Halictidae; genus Augochlorella; species Augochlorella aurata. The sequence continues at coordinate 6,762,004 of CM052154.1, read as the reverse complement.
TAGGAAATGGATGACGTTGACTTAGGTCAACAATGTGTTAACACTTTGACCACCACGCCGCCCACCTGAAAAATCTTATAAAACCAAGATACTCTAATTAAATTAAAAGTGAACAATTACATATCAATTACACGTCAAATATAATCAATCAACGAACAATCTAGTTTTCAAATCTGAGCAAATCTGAGCAAATAATTCCGCAAAAAGCGTTTGAGCACTTCTGTTATTCGCCAACGGGTAACAAAAATTCCGAAGCGTGTCGACGCAAAGTTCCAGTGTTAATTGTAAACGCATGTCGAGATCACAGAGAGCCAGGAATTTCGACCGGACAAAAGGAGCGCACGTTGTCGTGAGAGCAAGATAGTTTTCCATTCGCTCGGTTTTCTCCGTCTATCCCGCCTCATTGTCGAACGGTCGCAGTGACGATATTCGCGCGCGGCAGACTTCGACGCAGAATTACGGTTGACGAGCTCATTATGCCACTAACGAAGCCGGAAAATTAATTTATCGGTCGAGTGGAATCGCGGATTGCGTTGCTTAATAGCCGCGATGTAAGGGAAACTAGCAAGCCGGAAACACGGTGAGACCGGAAGGCTGGAACTTGATTACCGGTTTTCCAGCAAAGATATCGGGCCTGATAACGAACCTGCTTTGCCGCTTTCCGGTTCGATTCATCCACGGTCTGACAGAAAAACGGTAATCTTGTTTGGATGGCCCGAGTTCCTCGAATCGCCATCTTGCGGACGGAGGAGCGAGGGTGCGTGCTGCGCGATCAATAAATTAATGATTGATACCTACGTTTATTGGATAGACAGCACCTTCTTTTTATCGCAACGACGACGAATGGGCTCTAGATTCTATGCATTTATTATGAGATTTAATGAATTTGGAAACAGTGGAGAGATTGATACAATATTAAAGATTACGAAACGCATTTCTATTTGGTTATTAATTATTGGAACTGCTGCTTATTAAATCACATGAGTGGATCAGTTTTAAAGAATTAAAGACAAATTTATGCTATATTCTTTTCTTAAGAGAAAATATGTAAGATCTGTTTAAGGAAGTTTATAATGTTGATAGTTTAATAGTATAGTTATAGGAGAGTGAAGAATGCTATTATAAAGATAAATGTGTAAATGGTGCAATAAACTCTTGTGTGTCTTCAGATGTAGATCACTCAACGATTTTTAATACTATATGCGAGACAAATTTTTATCTAATATTGAATCATGCCCAAACATATTGTGAAAAGATTTTTATCTCTAGATTATTGAATTTCTCAATAATTAATTTCGAAAACTGATCTATTTTTCGAAGACTCAATGGGAGAATACTAATCTCAATTTCTCGAGTTTGATTTCGTCAAATTGTTTCGATTTCGGATTTTTGAATCTGAGAATGTACTGAAGAAGCATTGAAAATTGAACAGATTTACGAATACGATTTAATTGTTATTAGTTATTTCAGTATTAAAATGTAGAATACGCGGTCGTAGAATCGAAATGAACTTTTGGAGAAATTACAAGCCAGGCATTTTCATTGTTTTGGCAGCTTAAAAAGTTTTCGTTGTTCGAAAACAAAAGTTTCGACAGAAAGATAAGGGTTTTATTTCGCGTCAAATTTATTTTATCTCTTTCCAGTTAGTTTACTGTGCTGATCGCGATAATTCATCTACGCAAATACGATGTATTCGTATCGCTGGCTTATCGAATAATAACATCTATGGAAATAACTGACTACCTGTTCGTGTACATAAATGGATTTTAAAATTCCAGCGAAACATTCGGATAGTCGCATAAACTTGTATATTATACGATCGGTGCTCTAAATACTGCCGAATAATAATTCCGTTGCTTATGGTTTTCGCGCAACTGCGGACCTTGATTACAAATCAGAAATATTTACCGAATTCTCATTTCAGGAAATCGTTTTAACCAGTTTTAACTGTTTTTCACAAGTATAATAGTCAAGAACAAAATTATTCTAACTCATGAAAACGAGGTCTTTTCTTGAAGTCATTTGAAGTAACTTTTTCCTTAGCGAAATTGCAATCCGCGGCTTTGTTTTCGAGTTATTAACAAACTAATCCCCCAGGGGCGGGGCTTATTGCCGAGGGGCGGGACCAACATCACAAGAGGCGGACGTACCTCGCAGGTAGCAGGGTCTACGTCAAAGAGGGCGGGGCTCATACAAAAGGGGGCGGAGCTAATACAAAAGTGGGCGGCTCATACCTCAAGGGGGCGTGGTCTATGTGAGCAGTAAAATGTAACTCCAAATGACCTCAGAAACGTCTAATTTCCCGGAGTTACAATAATTTTGATACACCCTGTATACTTTGATATTCCTCATTAAATTACATATTTTATAAAAGCGTTGCATTTAAACAAAATGCGAGAAAAATCAAACACATACCGAATGATTGCAGTAATTTACACCCTTTTCAAAGAAATCGCAACAGCCAGCTATTTGAAAGACCGGCACGTGCGTAAGCATACACCGAACAGTAACGATATCCATATTCATCCCCTTGATTTACATATTTATGAAAAATTCAGTACTTGAAAAAAATGTTTATTTTACCTTTAACCTCGTTCCCCATTTATTTAAACTCTTCCTATTTCGACCAGCAATCCTGTTTCCCGCTGGTATACACAGCCTCGGAACAACTTCGAAACGAACTATTCGATCAAATTTCCACTTTTATTTCATTTCTGACTCGTCTCTTCCATCGGAAGGCTCAAGCATTTTTTCCCGGAAAGTATTATCCGCGCAATAAAAAGATCGGGCACCCGGCGAACCCTCCGGACAGACCGCGATCCTCACGGGGCAATAATTTTCGAAAAAGCAACACTCCGTTTGTTATCGGCGGCGGAATACCAATCGGGTCGTTCCGCCGTGAAATAAAAGTCGATAATCTTCGGAGCGGTGTATCGAGATTTCTGAAACGATTCCCGGCCAGGACTATAAAAGGAGATCGGTGTTACCGCGCAACCCCCCTGAAACAAATAACTGTCGAGGGTGCCGATAGGGAACTGTCGAATGGTCAAAGCGCAATAAACGCTCGAAACTTCGGCATTCGATAGCTTCGTGCCCGCGGAACGACGCGATTCCCTTCGACAAGAAACGCGTCCGTGTTGCCCCCTCGTCCGTGTAAGCGTGCGTGCGCGTGTGTCTGTGAGGTTAGTGTGACCGCGCGTATAACGAGCCCGGCACTGAAAATCGGACGATAAAGAGTGAAATTCCGATATCCGTGAGCGCTGATTGGCAGCCAGCGACGTCGACGAATCAAAGAACGGACCACGCACATTCACGGAATTCCTCTTCGTTTCTATAATTGCTGGTCTTACGCTTTCGGCTGGATTTTCGTCGGCGATCCGGACATTTTTCCTCGGCAACGATCCGGAAACCGTTTCCACGCTAATTTTGCCACAGTTCTGATCAGTATGTTTTCCGAAAATTGCATGCATTGACATATGGTGATAACATTTTTAATTCTTTAAATTCTTGTAATAAAATGCGTATTTCTCTTGATATCTATAGTGTAAATATTGTTTTCTGTGACAAATTCATAACAATTATTTTTTAACAATTGCAGTTTAATAAGAAGCTAACAATTAACGTCTAAAAATTGTATCTCAATAAGCAACTAATAAGTTCGTATTCAACAAGGAGCTACGAAATTAATGTTTAAAATTTCAGTAAGGAGCTAGCAAGTCAATGTTTAAAAATTGTATTTGATTAAGAAGCTAGCAAACAAATATCTAAAAACAGTATCTCAATGGAAAGCTAACAATCAATGCTGCAAATTGTACCCCTAATAAACAAATTAACCATTAACGTCTGGAAATTGTGCTCTAATAATCAATGAAATAATCAATTAAATAATAATCAATTAAATGCGAGGTTCATGTTATTTGTGAACAATCAAGCATTAAATGATTCCTTATCATTACAGCATTGAACTAGACGCGCGACAGAAGCGTTGCAGAGATCTGTGAGCCGAAACGAAGATTTGCACATGCCGAAGTAAACTGATAATCGCGGCCACCTAATCCCTTTCGGCGGGAAGCAAACACCCTGTCTTTCACGGAAAATGCGTCAGAATAAACCAAGCGTAGTGAGCAAGGAGCGCGCTCTATACGAATGTTTACCTTTTGGTCTGTAGCCAACCAGACGTACGTGTTTCCTGTATGATCTAACGAATCCGATATATCACCGAGCATAAGACATTCCCTGTTAGGAAGGAAAACGGCGAAGTATATTTGCGATACGCCGCTCGTGTTTCTGCTCACTTGCTTAGGAAACATTCGGGTGCAAACGGATCCGTGTAAACTCGTTTACTCGGCTACACATTCATGAGCACCCTCCGAGGGCTGCGGCAAAACGACCCGGCGGAACGGCGGATCTCAGATTGTGCATTCTGCAGCCGGAGAAAAAATGCAAACGAATGCAGATCCTGGGATCACATCGCTCGAACTTCTTAGCCACCCGGGACAACCGAGATTGAGATGTGTAAATATCAAGTGACAACGGAGTCTTCGATTTCTTCACTTTCTGAGGCGCATAATTAGGCCTTTTTATGAATAATGATAAATAAAGACGTAAATAATAGCGTAAATAATAACGTGGATAATGACGTTAATAAGTACATGATTAATTATACGAATAATGGCATGGATAAGCTAGATTGCTGATCTTTATGCAAAAGAAAAATTTATGACTTAATTAGTCGATCACGTGGCAAATAGTAGAAGCATTTAAAGCATTTAGAAGTACTGTTTTTAAGAATAATGAATTTAAAAATGTATATATATGTTGCTGTTGTATCTAACTAAGTTAGTTCGGACAATTTTTCTCAACTTATGTTAAACAAAATCCAAATAGAAAGTTCGTTATTTCTTCAATCATTTTGGTACAATAAATACAATAATTTAAACATATTACGCTTATCCATTTTCCTCATACATGCACACAATCCTGCAATCGAATGATAAATGTATATAAAAACAAGAATTCCCCCATCGTTCGATTCGTTTTCGAGAATTGAATTTGCATTTCAGTTAAATGCGTATGGTATTTGCGCATCGGCACAATTCGGTTAACGCAGATCTGTCATTTGCATTAATAATCGCAATCGAACTACTGGCTCTCCATTGTTCCCATTAAAATTATTTCAATATTTCAACGTTCACGATCCTAATAAGGTAACCAGGACGATTCATCGAATATCCTGTTTAAATCTGAAAGAGTAAAGCCACACTTGACGATGCAGTTGCAAATGTCGTTGAAACAAAGATTGTAAATATTACGTTCTAATGCAGAGGTTTAAAAAGTGTGTTGAAAAAGTTGTTAATATTATAAACGATCCTAATCAAAACAGATCCTAATAAAAAGATGCGCCGTTCGATTGGTAAATCGCGTAATCGTTTTCACAACTTTGCAAGCAACTGTAATTAAGCTTTTATATTTTCCTAACATTGGCATTAAACAATACTTACTTCATCTATTTTATTTATTTTATTTTTATATCATTTATTTTATTAATTGCGAAAGGTATCTAATATTTAAAAAATTATATAATAATATGGAAGCTTATAATAGTAGAATCTAACACTTCTGCTCCAATAATAGATAACAAATTATTGGTAAAAAGCCGATTTATAGGCTACCGGTTAGTAAATTGTTAATATCTAAGATTTGTTGTTGCCATCGATTAAAAAGGGGAAAAACAGCAACCATTAACGATTAGGCGGAGATTTTAATTCCACTTCCTGCCTCATGCCAGTTGTCGGGCATTGCGCAAACTAGCATCGTGTAAATAATCCTGCGCCAACAAATCTAGCTCATTTGACTCACAACTAGGCAATTCGGTTCATGATGAAAGCTTATGATCTCATTACAGCTGCGCGGATGCTGATTCGCGGCGGCAATATTTGATCGGGAATACGTATTTTCCGCAGGTGAAATTCCGCGTTGTTCCCGTGGAACGTTTCGGGATCCACGGGCAGCACTCGTGGAAATCCGGCCGCGGATACGGCGCAGCGCCCGCCCGCTCGCTCGCTTTCCAAACAGCAGCACCGGCAGCCGGAAAATGCTTATGGAAAATCTATACAGCGCCGTATGCGCGCCTAATCCTCGATCTCTACCGGTGAAATCGCGTGACGCAATGTAATACCGCGATATCCAGCCGGCGAATACAAGTCAGCGACATTTTCGACCGATCGATTCGGAGCGTTTGCAGCGGCCAAGGTAATTTGGAAAAGCTCGCGACCCACTTCAGAAGTTGTTTCTTGGACGTCCCTTGGTTTTTCCACGCTCTATCCGCTATTGGATTCTGGCTTCGAATTTCTCCACGGAGAACGCGGGCTTTACAGGCGTCGCAAATTTTGTATTTTATTTGCTTGGAATTTCGACCCTCTGGTATACTTTGCCGAGTCTGACCCATGGGGATTTCCATTAACCAGTTAAGAAAGTTAAAAATCATGTTAGATGTATATTATTTAGTTTCTTTTATTTTTATTTTCTTTATTTCTTTTTCTTTACTAAGTAAAACAATATGACAGTATGAACAATGAGTTATATGCTTCGCTATAATATACTTTTAATTTAATGATATCAAGTTTTAAATAAATATAAAATTTTGTCAGTAAGTGTATCTATCAAGTGTTAATTAGGCGTGAAATAGATAATCATTGAAACAAATGTAGACACTGGATAAATATAAATTTTCTATTTTTACTAAAAAGTTCGCGAGAGTCATTTTCCGGTTGACCGAACGATAAACCAAAAGTAGAAAAAGATCGTGTAAAGTAGATCGGATGGTTCTGTAGAGAATATTGTTTACCGAGTGAAACTTTTCTCTCGCAGTTTGGAAAAGGTTTAAAGCATGAGAAGTGTTTGGGAACTTTCGCCAGGATTTCTTGCAATTATTTGATTAAACTCGCGCGCTTTTTTATTTGATTAAACTCTATCGCACTCTTTTGTTGGATTAAACTTGTGCACTTCCAGTTTTCATTCTACAAAGTTATTTTCCAGGATATGAAATTCTGTTTCTTCATGAATAGATCTTTGAAAACTTTGTATATTGTTACAAGCTAGAAGGCATAATAAGCTAGAAAATGAAATCAATTCTATAACATTTCCACACCTAACTTCAATAAATTGAAATATTTATAAAAATTTCTTTACTCATCGTGTAAGAATACGTTGAACAAATTCCAGACAATTGGTTCAATTTTCACAAAAAGTTATTCAATTGCAAAAAAGCTGTCGATATTCCGCGGAGACTTTCTATCGCGAGATAAATGCCTCCGTGTAACGCTCCAATGGCAAATTAAGCCCGATCGTGTCATTAGCGCTCATTTCTAATTCACCGGGAGGGTCGTTCATGACGAAGAAATCGGGCTAGGTAACGGGTTATGGGTTTCGAAATCAATAAATTAGCAGCGCACTCCGGTGTTGTGGCTTCGGCGATTACGGATGCCGAGCCGGCGGGGCCGCCGACCGGCAAATTAACGACGAAACTTTTGAGTCCGCAATATTCATACTGGCAATAAATAGCGAGATTCGCGTTGACCGTATCTTCCGGCCGAAACTTGCGCAGTTCCCGGGTAATGCTTTACAACGGTTCGCACTTGGCTCCCACATTTTACACGCTCTTCGAACTTTACGTCCCGTCGCGCCTCGTCGAGAGATCGTCCTTGGGAATTCCCGCGTTTCCACGGGATATCGACCGTCCGAAGACCGTCGCGACGGACTTTCGGGCTTCGGGTACGTTCTTCCGGAATTACTATGCAAATGAAAGTGGTATAAACGACAGGTAATACAGGGAAGTTCGGGCTCCTCTTAAGGACTATAAATGGCCACCGCTCCACTTCGCCGAAATCGATCTGTACGGCCCTCTATGAGACAAGAAACTCAAATAACACTGGACGATAACAGGACCGTAGATCGTTGTCTGCTGAACGATAGAAAAATTAATGATCGCCTTTTTGGGAATACAATATGTCTGTCCGTGAATTTTCTGCACGCAATTGCCAATTCTTAATTTGCAACGACCGGAGACAATAGTTATTTATAATAATAATTATTATTAAGTATTAAATACTGTTGGTAATTACTAAACATTATTAGCGCTTACTACTAATGATCATTATTATTAATATTTCTTTCTAGAATTATATTATTAGATTGTGTTTAGTGCAAGAGCATTTTTGCAATATAATAGAAATACGTATACCATCGTGTGTTGCAAAAGCAAATTTTACCCTATCAATATTAATTAGAGGATAGAACCTATAGAAGTACAATTATTAATCAAATTTATTACCGATAATCAGTGGAGAAATTTATTGTTACATTCATTGAATAAACGCATCATTGATAACCATTGAATAAGTATACCATTCATTATCATGCAATCAATTTACTATTGATAATTATTAAACGTATTTACTATTGGAAATTATTACATAAATTTATTATTCATAATCATTCAATGAATTTATTATTGACAATCGTATGATAAATCAATTACTGATAATTATCGACTACATTTATTCTTGATAATCACTGCATATATGTATCATTGATAAATATTGAATAAATTTATTCTCTGTTGACGCTCATTGTGCAAATGTATTCGTTCAAGTATATAGCCAGAAAGTGCTCTCCAGTCGAACTGTTTTACTTTAAATAACAATTACCGTTTTCGCGATGCCGGACGATAAATTCGATCGGTCGCGCAGCGAAGAGTTCCGGGCGTAATTAGTTTAAGAGCTTCTGAAAATAGTGAATCAAGAAGGGAATAGACGGGATCAGGTGGTAAATCGAAAAAAGTTTTCCCGTGGCGAAAGCCTGTCGACTCCAGGATCCATGGCCACTGAGAACCACACCGAACATCTGGTACATGGCGCCGGCCCATCAGGTAGTCGATTCGAGTTTCTTGCTGCTTACCACACCCTCTCGCCGGGACCATCCCCGCGCCACGCCGCGCCGCGACATTCTTTCCCTTTTTACCCTCCGTCAGCGACAACGCCGCGAGAAAATCCCCGAGATTTTCCCGGATTTCTCGAAACCACGGAACCGAACGGTCTGAAACTTCGGGCACGTCGATCGTGGAAGCGTCAAGTGTGTTAAACGCGACGTCGAACTATCCCGTGGACCCTCGTTTAATCCAATCTCCCTATAAATCCAATATCCCGATAAATCCTACCCGCCGGTAAATTTGTCTTACTTCTCTGCATTTTCTCCGGTTTAATAAATATTTGGTGCTCGAGCAAGTTTCTGCGCGGTTTGCCAATAGGTGCGGATTTTCATAGGACATATAAATTCTCTATAAATTCTCAATTATTTGAAGTGTATTTTTTGAAATAATTATTCTAAGAAGTTGAAAATAACGCATTGCCAATCTCACATTTCGTGTAATCGTTTTACTATTGTATACTATACTGTGCCATTACGAATTATGTGTAGGTATTAAATAGATATTTGAATTTGCCCACTGAATAATTTACGTGAATAAATTCCCAAACTACCCTTTCATTGTACACTGTTTAATTTGTTTCAAAGCATTCAAGTCGTTTATTGAGTAATTTTTGCCGTTGAAAGTAAAATAAAAATTTGTAAATTACTACGGTGTATTATTAAATCTTGTTTATAATTTTCATTGCGCACCCTGATGCGTTAAATATCACTGTGCGTTCTACGTACATTTTATCCAATTACTAAATAAAATACAAAGGGACATAAAAATCTGTTTAATCTAGCACTTTTAATTTCCTTATCCTTTCTATTAATTGGTATGACTCATCATTAGACTTCGGATCTTTATGCAAAACAAATGAATTTTGAGGAACAAGAATTCAATAAAAATGTATCTCCTCCCCGATTAATTTTTGAAACTGGAATATAGTCGAACAATACTCCTCCAAG
>CM052154.1:6733995-6751968 GCA_028455555.1 Augochlorella aurata | reverse complement strand
GTGAAATAGAAATTTCGTAACTCATCGAGCACTTATTTCTCCAATTTATCTTTGTAACGAACAAAGAATCGTAGCAAGTTTCCGCGCTACATCGAGTTACAGAAGAAGGAGATATTGATCGGCCGGATTCCCAAGAAGATTAATTACGGTCTATTTCAGAGCACAAATCTCTTTAACAAAGATTTGTTGCTACGACTTGTTCCCCGCCGACTAATTATACAATTCTCGGACAGCGTCCGGAGTTTCTTGGAGAAACATCCGAGACGGAGAACCGTTTGATCCGGGCCGTGTATCAATAATAAAGCGTTCGACGTTGTACACGAAAAAGCAGTCTCGCGGAGCCGGCTTTAGGAACAATATTTAATGAAACCGAGGGAAGCTTTTAAGAAAGGTCGAGGAATGCTTTTAGTTGTATTGCGACCGGAAATTGCTTTAATTTATCTTCGTGGCGCTTAGTAATCTCATAAGCGAAAAATACAACCGACGCTTGCCTTGCAATTTCCTAAATTGCGCTGTCCCTCTTTCCCCTTAATTAATGACGTTTCAATTGTCCGGCTACGTGTCCGACCAAAGCGAGCCTTCAACTTCCGTGTAGCCTAATAACTTTCCGAGGTCGCTCGCGGTCTTCCATCCTCGTAAAAATTACCGAAACGTAATAACGCCGAACGCTGATTCGATGAAAAAAATCTCTCCCGTTTTCCTGTCTTCGGTAAGAACTCCAATATCCCGCGCAGACGGGAATTGTAACGTTTGTTTAAATATTGAGATTTTCCGTGACAGGTACACGCGGCAGGCCGAAGCGACAGTGAAATATCGGGGAGCAACATTTTTTCGAAAATGTTGGCTTTTCGACAGAGACGAGTTTTTACGAGCCAACGAACCTTGGACATATTCATATCCGTGTAGTCTCGTAACGCCGACCGTACACTCCACGTTTCGACGTTCCGCGACCGGCAGGGGGGAGCTGAATGTTTCCAGTAAAAAATTTATAACGGAAGCTCATTTGCAACGCTGCACCCCGGGACAATTTTTAATTAATTTTACTTTCAACGTCCTCCCTTAACCCGTTGACCCGAAACGCACGGCACCCGCGAATGACGAAGCTCGCGTGCGACGGAAGCTTCCACGAATTCTTTGAATTCGCTCGCCTGCATCCGACGGATTTCGGTAATCATTTTGCGCTGCGAATTATCTCCAAGTATACCACACATTTACGCTACAAATAACCGCGCGGAGCGTCTGTTGCTGCATCGTTTCACCGACTTCGTTGAATCAATTTACTTTTTGCAATTGTGAAATTAATTTGTTATTGACAATTATTAACTTAATTTATTGTTCGGAATTATTGACTCAATTCCTTTATGATGATCATAACTTCAATTTACTCTTGATAATCATGGAATCAATTTGGTAATCATCGGATCAATATATTCTTGCTAATCAAATCGCTCTTGATAATCATGGAATCAATTTACTTTTGATAATCGTGGTATCAATTCCATTTTTATAATTATTAGATCCACTTCGAGCTGATGCTCGTTAAATCCATTTATCATTGGCAATCGTTAATGAGTTTAATCACCGTCGAGGTTTTCGAAACGAGAAAACGAATTTATCAGCGCTTCGAGCGCGAGGTAAAAAATCCTGCTGCCGGAATTGATCGACGTACGAGATCGGAAGCAGCCGGGGAAAATAATTTCGGAACTTGGTCCGTGGGGCGGGGATCGATCGGTAATTTTTGAGCCGAAGTGCGTGGTCGATAATTGAATAATCCAGCGACCGCAATCACGTAATTGCGTGACTAACGGCGGCGGGTCGAGCCCGCTCGGCGATCAACATCAAATTTCATTGGGCGGCATTTAACGAGGCTTACCGGCAGGATTATTCAAATTTCCATTTGTCCGGAGGAGTAACCGCCGCGGGGCTTTTCGAGCCGCAAGCTCCCCGGCGCAAATAAAAAGGAGAATTCCGTGCCGGCTGGCGAGACCGATAGGACGGAAGGAACAGAAGGATGGACTTTGATTAAATTGCTTCGGTGCGGCGGCAAGAAATGCCCGGAAGGCGGCCGGAGCTGGATATATCCACGAGAGAGGGACTAGAGGAACTAGAAACAAGAAGACTAAGAAGGAAAAACAATAGAGACTGCCCGGGGAGGAAAGAAACGGTTTCTTTTCAATCGAGAAAGAGACCGAGCGGTCGCTCATTTCATTCGGAGAATGACGCCGGGTGGGGGTAAGACGGCTGACGCTGTAATGACTTCTGAAAATATTCTCAGACTTCGAGATCTGGGATCTCGATTGTACTTTCGATCGATTTATCGAGTTGCGTTTCAATTTTTTAAGGACCCTTGTAATATCGAAGTGTTGAGGTTATGTCAAGCTGTCGAAACAGTTTTGGTATTATAGAGTAACTAAATCGAGTAGCATTTTCATGTTTTCATAAGATTGGCATTAAACAATATTTATTTTATCTATCTAATTTATTTTACTTTTATTTTATTTAGTTTATTAATCGCGAAAAGTAATATTTAAAAAATTATACAATAATATTGAAGCTTACGGTGGTACAATCCAACACGCTTATCTCAGTAATAGATAATAAATTATTGGCTGCCATGACAACCGATTCACAGACTATCGATTGTGAGAATAAGCCGATTTATAGACAATGAACTTTAAAAATTCGTCCAATTACTATAAAGTTTTAATAAAAACATATTTTGTATTTCTATAGATTTTGGATTTATATTTCATCGTCTTCCTTAACAGTAGCATGCAATTGTTGCTTTCAATTATTTAAATCAAGATGATCCTTTTTGTAATTTGGTGAGACATGCTTTTGTATTATGGATGTAATATTAACGTTGCATTTCATATTAACATTCGATGTAATATTAACATTTGATGTAATATTAACATTCGATGGAATATTAACATTCGATGGAATATTAACATTCGATGGAATATTAAAATTCGATATAATATTAACATTCGATGAAATAATTATATTTCACGTCGCGTCAACATTCTACGTAATATTAATATTTTACACAATATTAACGTTTGACGCGATATCAATATTTTACGCGGTATTAACATTTGACGTGAGGCCAGGCAAATGCGCGCGTCAAATTAATTCGTCGTTCGTAAATGCAGGATTTGGTTCGATGACGGGGGACAGCCGAACGAATTAGATATGTCAAAAGTGACCGGATTAAACATACTAAATCGAACCGTGCTCGATAATCGTCACCGCGCCCGCAGCCCTTCGATAAGCAACCAGATTATTAAACGGACAATTTACCTGGCCAACGAATTTCAAACAACGCGCAGCTTAATCGACCGATGCGTCCAACTTCAATCAACCAACAATTAGAGCGTGTTGTGCCAGTATTATGCAGTTAATCATCGGACACGGAATTTACTGTATTTCACTCGCTTCTAATTTGTCTTTTCATTAGGCATCAGCCATCGTATAATTATAATACCCGATGGCGTTCCAGGTGATCCTGTTTGGTATTCGATGAAATTATCAACAATTTGCCATAATTACCGTAACCGATAGAAGCAGTATCATCGCGCCGTGCTCAAGTCGCAGCACGAGATATTAATTTAATGAACAAAACTCGGCTCGTGCGTTAATGAACGCGGATACGCTAACGCTGTTAGCTTCCGCCAATTTCTATCAAACCACTCATGTAAATATGTCAATCGTACATTGACGTATGCGTTGCTTGGATTCTGAAATTCAATCGAAATTATAGCCACATTTGTCACAGTGTGACGCAAGATAATAATTCGTTCTTGAGACAGTAGGTCAGGTCAAGTTACGACAAGATCAGGTTAGGTTATATTTTAGACATCGTACTTGAGATGAAAAGTTCACGCGAAAGTAAATTCTTATGTTATCGTCAGCAACGTTCTCGATATCGAACGCAGGCATTTGCATCTGGTGATTATATTTGCATCGGAAGAAAAGAGCAAGCCCGCCGACCGAAATCGAAATTCATTTATTCAATCGAGTTGTCGGGGTTCCGGGCCGCTGTAATTCGAACTGCTCGTTAAAAGTTAATGCTCGGTCCTCGGCCGTGTTTGTTTTCAATCTTTTTACCTTAAGCCTCGGCCCGTCTATTTCACTCGACAACAACGGTTTCCGCAACTGTTTCCCGGTCGGCCGGCGTTTTCGGTGGCCGGGTTTCCATGGGAGAAGGCGGTCCGCGGCGCGGCGCGTTCTGCGAGCGGAATTTTAAGCGGGCAGATCCAGGAAATTAGGAAGATTTGATCAGTCGGCCCCGGAATTACAAATAACCTCATTATCGTGGCAAAGGCACACGGCCGTGTCGAGACAGTTGCGATTTATACCGCCGAATTTCCTTTTTACCCACGGCGCGCACGTGCGAGCCAGAGAAAGGTCGTTAGGTGACTTAAATTGAGCTCCGACGGCAGTTAGGCAATCCTACGACCAACGGATGTTTTATGCTTCTTTTCATGGCTGATGTGTCAGAGCTGGTTAACACGTTCAATGGCGACGGTGAATACCGGAAGGCCCAAAAAGTCGAAGTAGTTTGATTAACATTAGATTTACATTTGGATATTATATGTCTAATGAAACAAATTTATTGAATAAAGTCCTCATAAACGTGTCTTTAAAACTGGGACACTGCATAGAAGAAAGAAAATACGCATACTTAAATTACATAATTTATTACATAAATATCATCTTACTATTTTATATCAATTCTACAATTTCATTTCTCCATCGTATCTCATTTTATTATTTTATTATACTTCCTTCTCACTCTGCTTCCTTTTATGAAAGCTACGTACATATGAAGCTGTTCTATTCAATTATGTAACTTCATTGTCGACAGTCTCATTTCTCCGTACCTGTGAAGAAAGCATTTGTTAAAACGGATTATATACCTGGCTACTAGTAGATTCATAAAGTGCATTTTAATTAGGTTGACTTTGTGATACGAGAACAAATAAAAAGATCAAGATGTCAACATGCACAGTTCTCCATCCTGGTCAGTTGCTAATTAGTGCGCATTGCTAATTGTAAGTGGACCTCGGCAGAGCTCGAGCGGAAGTCCATCAACATTTACATTGAAGTCCGGAGCACCTGCAAGTGGAATCATTCGCGACTAGTTAGACACGTTCATTAATTGGAATTCAATCGAACCGACTTGTAAATCTACGAAGAATTACCTAATACCAAAATCTGAGTTAAGTGCGAGTAGAATTGCTCAGGATTGGTCAAACATGTTCACTCGATGTATCACAAGTGTACGATACTTATCAAGTATCGTATATAATTGCTATATGTCGCTGATTGATAAAACGATCACTGAACAATGTTTCTAAAATAAATTTATGTTAATCTCCTAGCAAGAACCTCTGAAAACATTGTTCTAAAATATTTGAAAAGCAGCGTTGCTTATTATTAGACTGCATATTTTAAAAATTGAAAACCATTGCTACCACCTCTCGATTTTATCGAAATTACTAAAAGGAGAAATATATTTAAATTTTGTTTCTTGCAAACGAGATCGACAGCTCTTATTTCGCATAAAGATCCGCAGTCCACTTATTAAAAGATATAATAAACGATCGACCAAAATGAAATGAGAAAATGAAAAATCATTGTCCCATATCGAACAGCGCTATCCCGCATGCACGATGAAAAAACATTACACAAAATTCAGCGTGCAGCCGCGGGAGAGTGTATTATCGTGGAAGAGGTGTGCAGAGCACTGTAACGTTCCTCGCGGATAAATGTTTCTCCATAGTCGCGCTCGACTTCATCCTTCATAGCCGGTGCTCTCGGTGGTTTCGTTTTTGAGCTTCCGTTCTGCCGGGTTCAAGTCGCTCTCCCTGCCGTTGCAGCCTGATATATTCCGGATTAATGCAAACGGCTAATGTTATGTTAATGTTCGTCGCGATGGTATTAGCGGTCCCGGCTCGCATACCGTAAATACCGAACAGAATAATCCTCGTGTTAACCGGCGCTGGCGGTGCCCGGCCACCAAGACATAGGTGAATCCCAACCTTCTTTCCGACTTAGCCACTCCGCTTCTCCCTGGGATAAGGTTCGAACGGGGGAGAGGTCCAAAGAGGGGAAGAAGGTAGATAAGAAGAGCTCAGAGTGCCGACCAGGGAATGAAATTGAACTGCGCACAATTTTCCAGACCGCCCCCACCTCTTTGAAATTCTTATCGGTACACGGTGCCGCGAGAAAATAATGACATCGGGAAGAATTGGCTGGCACCGCGGGAGAAATCATTTTCGTTCGATTAGATTCCATCAGTCTGGGTCGTCGTGGTTATTATATAGTTTGATTCAATTATTTGTTCGAAGGGGATGAAGAGCGTTTGGGAAAAGAAATGTGTGACCTAAGGAAAGAAAACTAATAATTATTATATGGTCAAACTAGTGATTATTATATAACGACGGATTATTTGTTTAAAGTCTGATTGAATTTACGATAAAACAAATAATATAATAAAACTAGAATTTGGAAGAATTGATTGAAAGAGGAAAGACACTTTCGTCTAACCTATATTACTTAGAAATAACGTAGACAATTTTTATTTTGCTTATACCGATCTATATATAACATAAAAATGATCTGCATTAATTGCAAGATTGAGAACCTAGACATTTATTTCTCTGATTAATAATTTTATCTGGTTGAAAGTTGTACGACAGTATTTTATCTAAACAATTTTGGTCGCAAATGAAACCGATAATATACAAATTATACAGTCGATGCCTTAATTTATCGTCATCTATAGAAAGTGTAGACTTTAAATATATTAATAGATTCAAATCAAAGATTGTTTGCCGCCACGGCGTCGCCGAAGCGTAGAAAACTGTCTCGCAATTACGAAACTAGTATAGGAAGAAAGTCAAAATCATCCGCGTCGTTCGTGACCGGAAGCGAACGGTAAAAAGAGCAAAGCAAAGCGAAGACGAAGCAAGCACGAGGTGAACAGAAATTAACAACATAGGCAGCAATTAACGCGACGGGGTTGCTCGTCGAGCTGCGAAAACAATGAATGGCGGACAAAAGGATAGGCCCTATTGTTCGGCCGATTCAGAAATACAATTAACGTTAGTCTTAATTTACGCGACAATTAACGTCAATCGATTTGACCGGGCCGGACGAGACCCGAACGCAATTAACGGTTCCAGCGTGATTAACGAGTCACTGAAAACATTTATGCTATGGCAAACGCGAGCGGACGGTACGCGACACGGTTGCTTCCCGTCCGCGTCTCAAAGTGTTTCCGGCTTGTTTTTAATGACTTATACAGAACGATAACTCCGGGCTGAAGAGGCGCGGCAGACGAGTGCGCCGTGCATGCCGGAGATCTCACCCGGCCGTGCCAGGGAACTCGGAAATTTCGAATTTCATTCACTTAACATCGTCAATTTGCGCGCGCCGTGCGAGACTCTCCTGCGCCATCGCCGCTGCGAAAATAGTGTGAAATATCTTGGCGGAAGCGTAATCCTTGCCTTATAAACTTTTTGCCGGTCCGAGAGCGTTAACGCGAAAAATTTCCCGCGGTGTGCGCACCGCTTTATTGTTAATCCCACGCCGACTGAAATAAACGTGTATAGCCCCGATATTATGTATCGGGTTGTAAAACAACCCCGCGCGTTCATGACTACGATTTATCGATCCTAAAATGTTGGGTTTTCGCTAGCTGCACGGAAACATGGCTGGGAACGATGATAATCATCGTGGTCGAGATGCGATGCGATATTTCTGCGGGTTGCCAAGATTAAATTGAACTTGTATGAGAGACTTTCTTATCGAAAACGTTCCTTGAATTTTATTCTTATTTTACGTCTTTGTTTAGTACTTCTGATGTTCTGTAGTTATTATTTGTAGTATTTACTGTTTCTAGTGTTATATAATTATTATGTTTAGTGTTCTGTAATTATTATTTCTAGAGTTATATATTTGTTATTTCTAGTGTTCCATATTTATTATTTCTAGTGCTTCATATTTATTATTTCTAGTATTCCATATTTTCTCATTCCTAGATTTCTACATTCACTATTTTTAGTGTCTTATATTTACTATTCCTAATGCTCTATACCTACAATTCCCAAATTTCGCTAACAAGAGAATGAAAGTGTACACCCTTTTAAGACAAACGCTACAGCGCAGGCAGTCGAGCAAAATTATTTCGCAGCCGCAGCAACAAGACCCTTTTCATCCCCGTTGTTTGAATAATGCCGAAGCACGGATTCTTGCATCCTACGGATCCAACGGAGCCGGCTGAATAATCGCAAAAATTAATCTCGAGATCCGTGGGATTAATCGGGCTGTTACACGAGCGACGCGTTAGTCATCGCGTTAAACATGTATCACCGAGGTATTGCAACGCGGAAGCAGCCATCGTTCCATCGTAACGGAAAATAGCAGATGAAAGTGGCAGCGGCGTTAAATCAGAAAGGGCCGGTCGCACGGCGCGCGTTCATCGTATATCGGGACCGTGTATCGAGAGCCGGCCCGGTGAAACGGAGAGGCTCGTTACGTTCTCGACAATTAATTACCGTTCGTAAAACTGCGGGACGCGGACGATTTGTCTTCATTGGAGGGGCGACTTATCAGGGTGGCGCGGGGTCGCGATACGCGGCGAGGAAAGGGCGGCAGCCGATAAAAGAAGGGCTGACGGGCGAAAATGAGGAAAAAGGATAGCGGGACGGGTCGTCGGGCCGTCAGCGGGTGCAGGGGGCGAAAGTAAATTTGCGAGGACGTAAAAAGGTGCCACCTTCGCTGTCCACCGTCCTCTATCGAATCATCCATCAATTGCTTTATAATATCGAGACGTCGTTTGTCAATCTTTTTGTTCCAGCGGACCACTCGATATCGTACACACGCTGCACCGTCGGGCTCGGCGCTGTCAAAGAGAACGATTTTTAATGCGTAGATAATGCTCGAGCGAGAAATTCTTTGCGACGAGACGTTTCGCCGCGAGACCATTTTCGTATTGTAATATTGCGGTATTGTAATGTTGCGATATTGTAATATTATAGGGGGTGCTAAAAACAGGCCAATCTTGGACTTTGCTAGAAATACACTCGAGAAGTGAACCGCGGATCTTCGTCAATATAAAAGCTGTCAAAGGTAATTGTGAAAATAACAAATTAATAATTAATAATTGTAATAAGTGGGAAGTTAGTTAACAATATCTATAAATTCATAGAATATAAATATAAATGTCAGAAATGCATAAAGTCCGCAGTCTACGAACAAAATTAAGGGGATTTTAATGGAGAAATTGCCAATGTCTGAACCGCTGTAACTTCGTTAAAAAAATCATACTGAGATGAATCTTCGCTCATTTTACAGAGGAAAGACTCTACTTGTTCACCCTTGTCCCAATTTTATTTCGAGGTGCTTTTTAACTCGAATGCGAAGCGGAAAGGGGAAGGTACTTTTATTTCACAAAAATTCTCCAACTTGGAACGCCTGCACGGAGTTTAATCAATTTTTTTCGGGTCTCTTTCTGTAATGAGATTAACGCAGGAGGTCTCTCCTTTGCGACGACCACCTAACTGTTCGCGTACGATTTTTTAATCCTGAGTTATCGCACTTTCAATGAAAATTGTGCAGAATTGAAGGATAACTCGAGGTACCTAATTTTGGCAACTCAGAAAACTATGCGAAGGACGATGCCAAGAGGTTATAAGGCAACGAGGTTGAAGTACTCGATTTTAAATGTATTAACATATTTCCGACTCGAATATACTAATCTCTTATTTTTTAGATCATGTTCCTTCGGTATCACGTTGCCTTCCCGGGGGTAGGTACAACAATGTCGCCTTTTGCACGCGCTAAAATATAATAATGTATGGAATGAAATAAATAAAATAGTTTAAAATAGAGTATAAAAATAGATAAAATAATCTGGTTAACAATAAACCAAAGACACATAAGACACTTACACAACACCCTATTGGTGTAAGTATCACGGTAATACGAATGCCGGCGGCACAGTTTCCATTAAAAATGCGATAACTCAGGAACGAGGCATCGTACATAAACTTTAAGATGGTTGTCGTAAACGGGAGACCTCCTGCTTTAATTCTATTATAGACAGAAACCCGAAAAAATTTTCTTAAACTTCGTACAGACATTTGAAGTTGGACAACTTTTGTGAAATAAAAGTACCTCTACTTCGTCTCGCATTCGCGTAGAAAAGCGTCACACAATAAAACTGAAACAAGAGTAAAAAATCAAAGACTTCGCCCTTTAAAATGAGCTAAGTCTTATTTCTGTACGATTTTTTAAACGAAATTACGGTAGTCTAAAGATTGATATTAATTTTGCTTATGAACGTATTTGACCAGGGTGTGATTTTCTATTTTTTATTACCTGTAATTTTCATTTTCATTTTCTCGTGGAAGGTCGTAATTACTTTCCGACAACTCAAGTAACAAGAGAAGATATAGTTTCAAGATATAAATCATAGTTTCGTTTGTTAAAAAAAAACTTGTAGGAACAGGTAACTAATTAATTAAACAATCGATCCGAGCTTGATAAGAAATCCTATACTTCCGGTCACACCTTCTGCTTACGCAAGAGTTCAAAATCAAACAGAATGGTTTTTAAAGACGCAAGCAACATTGTTCGCGCATGATTTTGAATGTAGTATATTTTTCCATAAAGAATCACTTCCGCTTGTCGGATTGTGTCGCGGTATCGGATACGGCTTGTATGGGGCAGGTTCTGGAGGATGTAGTCAGTGACCGTTCAGGATACCGGCCTGGAAACAGCTGCCAAGGAAACCACACGTCCTTCGGGAACTAATCGTTAACCGTTCACGTAGAAAATTGCTCGATCCTTTCTGTTGTTTTTCGGTGGCCGTCGGTTTTCACGTGCAATTGTGTTAGATCAGCGACTCGCCTCCGGTTTTCCACGTTCCTTAAAATTTCATTTCGTCTCTGGCTCCGGCGGAATTCATTGAGACCTCCCAACTCGGTTTCGTCGCGATGATGTCGAGCACGATTTTCGATACACGCGCGAGAACCGAGCGTTACAATTAAACGATCGATTAACGCTTCGACTGCCGCGCCAAGCGCCAAAAGGATTTCCTAGAATTAAAGTATTCCATATGATCAAATTAAAATGATAAATAAAATAATAAATTAAAATAATAAAATTAGGCGATGGAAAATAGATTCGAGAAAAATGAATGTCAACATCTGAACAAATAATTCCGCCACCCCTATGTGGACGAAGCGACAGTCAAAGCGGTAAACGACGTGCGAGCCTGCAAAATAATATCAAATAAAGCGCACGGGGCACGCGCGAGCATGTGGTTTTCAAATGCGAAATATCGAGTACCGACGGTCTGTGTATTACGCCTTGTGCGTGACACGTTTCGCTTTAAAGACTATTAACGTGTTAGTTGACACGAAACCATGACAATCGGTCAATTAGCTGTTTAATCACTTGCAGACCTGTCACTCAGCACGCCGCTGCAGCCGATTGATGTTGGCACAGCGCGGACCTACAATCGAGATTACGCACTGCTGCCTTGTATTATATTAAATCGCTCCAGAGACCGATCGAAAAAGATTTTGCGATGCTGTACTTGACATGTAATATTACCATGGATCGCTGAGTATTCAGCCAATATATCATTTGCAATTAAAAGACAGAAATCATTTCCGAAATTCTGTTTTACACGTTCAGAAAAATAGTCCATGCAGCTTCGCGATATTATTCAACATGGTCCATCAAACTTGACATTAATTATTCTATTTTAAAGCGTGTTTCATTTTCTTAGGTAACTGTATATTTTATACGAATTTAGTTATGATAGTGACTTTATCCCATTTGGAAAAGTTTCATGAGAGCCTTTATATTTTTCACGAAATTTCTATCATAATAAAAGAGATACGATTTTATTTATTTCGATTTCTGTAATTTTATTTAGGCTATACTTTGTGTAAATTAGAGAGTGTATATTATCAAATTGAAGTGCAAATATATCTCTACTTAGCAAAAATTCTATATCAAGCCCAGCGTCGCAGCGACTGCTGCTAGTAGAATAGATCCCTGCGTGGTCCGACACAAGAAGTAATTCGTCGCGCGCGGTCGCGTGATTTCGCAGGGATCTCTCGAACGTTTTCGCTTAATGTCGGTCATTAGTCAGCGTCGCGGCGCCATCGGGGAGCCCTGTGGGTTGTCGCCGGATTCCGATTGTGTGTATGTATTCCGGTCGAG
Organism: Augochlorella aurata; assembly: GCA_028455555.1. NCBI lineage: Eukaryota > Metazoa > Arthropoda > Insecta > Hymenoptera > Halictidae > Augochlorella > Augochlorella aurata. The sequence continues at coordinate 6,739,719 of CM052154.1, read as the reverse complement.
GCGACTCTGGCGACGGTTGAAACGAAAACGGGCCGATGACGAGGATAATAAGGACTCGTTAGCCGTCGGCGGATCCTGCGGAAGACCGAGCTCGCTCCCCGGCCTTGTTCCGGCCAACTTTTTCCGGGCCGATTGCTCTCGTTTCCGCGCGGGCTGCGGGATCAGCTTTTTAAAATGCCGGTAATTTCCATTTTTAACGAGCCACAATGGATTCCCCGCGGCGCGCCGCGTCGGATTTATCTTCGCCGACCCTCGCCCCCTCCCGCCGAACGATCGCGGATCGTATAAGGGAAATTAATCGCGCGAAACTGTTGAAAAACCGCCGGCAGATTTTTCTCCGGGCCGAGGCTGAAAAAACCCTGGGGTCCGGCTACGAACTACTTACCGCCCTCCTCGTTCCGCAATGAAGCCCGGTAATTGGTTGTTAATTAGAAACGCCTGTAAACTCATCAGCCGCGTTACAGTGCTCGGTCCTCACGCACGGCCCGCCGGCCGACCAACGCGGCGTCTGTTGGCTATTAAGTATCGCGTGAATAATAGCTTTATGGAATTCGTAGGAACTTAAGAAGTTTGTATATTAAAGTTCGCTAGTTGAATTATGAACTTCTAAATCAGAAAGTTACGCGACTCCGTCGATGCTTCTTTTTCTTAATTACCGGGGACACGGCGACCCGTGAAATGGATCGTGGGGGACCATTCTAAGAGCAGTATCATACTAAATTTGCGGTAGAATATTTTCGGTTGGCAAACTTCTTTATCGAAAGCTCGGAGATTAATTGTATTCGCGTGGACACGGTTTTGGAACACGTGTCTGATCATTGCTTGGTTTTTCTACTTGTGATTGTTAGTATTAGCTGTGGTATAGTATATTTTAGTTATATATTGTTACTTCAGATAAATTTAGATTTGTTAATAAATATTGAATCATTTAGGTCTACATTTATATGCGTTGACAAGTGTAATTACACTTACACAATAGCGAAGTGAAGTTAAATTGGAATAAAAATGCCTTTGACACTGGAACTACAGGACGTGTTAGTATGATCTGTTTCTTATTCTTTCTTTTATTAGAAACTTTTTGGTAAATTATTTTCTTTGAGTATATATTGATAGGAATAAATCAAATCTTTCAATTTTCGCAAGACAATACGTATTAGTCACGTGTAGTATCCCATAATTCTAGCGTTAAATCATCGTTTTCTTGTACATACTTCACTAACGTTCACCAATTAAGTTAGTCCTTTCATGTCATTTTATATTACATGGTCGTGGATTTCACATTTCCCCCTACAAATTCCCGCACAATAATTAAAAAATAGTCTTCTAGGATCAGTAGAGTAGCAACGTCTCTAGTAAACCATTTATGCAACTATAATTAGCAGTCTGGTTGAGGTATTGACTCCTGACATAAAATTACCGGGACATTTTGACCTAATATATTTAAGTCGTCATCTAATTAGTCAAGTGATTAAATAAATTGGTGTGACACTAGAAACAATATAGAATATCTACAAAAATATTCTTGCAAAAAATTGATAAATATAGTTGAGATTCATCATAAACGTCGTCAATTGTACAATTGTGAAAACAGTCCGACAGTCGACGATCACCAACTCGCTAACAAAATTGCAGAGATGATCGCAGATGTCCTAAACAGCCGCAGAATTCGCTCTCGTGAAGAACCTAGGAAATTTTTGGGACACCGTGTAGACTATAGCCGGCTACGTCGCGGCAGATCAAGCCTACTCGCTGCGGACATTAAAGGAACACAAGGATTTCAGGAGAATAAGCCACAGGGGGTCGACAGCGGCGCGCAGAGGCTCGCAGGGTAAACAAAAACGAGAAAGAAAGGGGTGAGAGACGGACGCGGGAAGACACGGGGAACGAGAACACGTAGAGAACCGACCAGTGGAAGAAATAAAAGTCGAAAGGTGGGGCCGAGCGGGCGAGCGAGACGAGACGAGCGAGGGAAATAAAAAGAAATTGTCATCGTCCGGGTGGTTGCAACCACCCTTGTAACCGTTCCCCCTCCCGAGCCCCTCTCAGCCAGAGCCACCCACGACCGAGCTTTCCTCGGTCCCGCTTTACAGCCACTGTCATTTGTTTTTACGTTCGCTCCATGTCGTTCCTGAAAATCCTTCGCCTGTCGCGGACGCCGTTCGCCCGTCTCCTCGTCCTGCGAGATTTCGTCTTGCGAGATGTCGTCTCTAGGCGGAAGCGGAAGCCGGGACACCGAGCACGCGTGCGCGCGCGCGCTCTCGAGAACTTCTGGAACGCGCCGGCAATCTCGAGGAATAAGAAGGACCCGCGAAACTAACAGAAAATTTCGAAGTCTCCAGATAAAGCTAGTCCCTTCTCCTTCGCTTGGTCCGGCGCCGGAGTTTGTTGGATTCGAGCGGGGAGAAGTTTGCGCCGAGCGGAACAGAGCAAAACGGAGCAAAACGGAACAGAGTAAAGCGGAGTAAAGCGGAGTAAATCGGAGTAAAGCGGAGTAAAGCGGAGTAAAGCGGAACAGAGTAAAGCGATGTAAAGCGGAGCAGAGCGAAGCAGAGCGAAGCGGAGCCGGGCGAAGACGCGCGTCGAGCCCGCTGTTTTCTATATTTGTCGGAGTGTTGAACTCTCGCCGCTGGGAAAGTTCTGAGATGAAATTCTGTTTAACTGCAAGATCAACCGTGGATCTCGGTCCGATATTAACCCCCGCTGGATATTGACTTTGCCAGGGTGGCTGCCAGCCATCGCCAGCGGTCACCGGTTACACGCGCTGCGGATCATTTACCGTCACGGATTAATAATACCACCGTGTTTTTCCGAACTAGCGCGGTTGAATAGTTCGGCGAGCGTGTTTCAAGATTAAATCCGTGACCGGTCGGTCGGGCTTCCAGTCTGGCTACGAAAGTTTTCGCTCGCGAGACCAGAAACATTACTCGTGTTTTGTCTCTGAACTAAAAGAACTTTCAGGCATTTTTCTCGATTACTGCCAGTTGATCCTCGGATCCAGATTTGAAAATATGAATGATCATCGAACGTCGCTTAATTCTACCGAGATCTAAGAGTGACTGACACGTGTTGCCTTATAAGAATTATAAGACTGCATTTACTTAAATTTTCTTTATAGTAATGTGTGTCAGATTGAAGGAACATATTCAACCATTTTCAATGCAAATAGCTTTACGATTTTAATAATTAAAAAATAAGAAATTTGAAGCTGGTCATTTGATTCGCAACGGTTCATTTAGTGTTGAAGACAGACCAAAGAATAAATTTTGTCTAACAATGCGAAATAAGCTAGTGTATTGTCCAAAACCATAATATATGACAAAGTCTTTCGATGCGACCACAATTCGTATCGAGCAATAAATTACAAATTATATTACATATCATTGTATTATAAAATGGTACAACTAGCTCTCTTCCTATTGTGTGTCAGTTACAATTATCTTGCAAGTTCCACTGAACTACTGTTATCTCCATCGCAATATACTGTATAAAAAATTATGTATGATAAAAGGAAAATATAGTAAAAAAAGTATGCTATTTAGAAAAACTAAAACTACGAGAAAAGATTTATAAAACACGGTTAAAAATTATAAATAATATCAATCGTTTAAATGCTTCTCTGTACAGGTATTCTAAGTAATAAACGATAGCCTACGTAACAATAGTCTAATTTCTTTGCTCGAGATCTCCTGGATAAATTCCGATTGGTTGCCAGTCGGATTTGGATCATTGTCCCGTTTCAACGAGAAGAATGCAGTCTTCTTTCGGGTGGATTCGGGTTTCGCGATGGTTCTCGCAGCTCCCGCTGATGGCCGGAGATTTTGAGAGGAGAAGACTAGAGTAGGAGAGAACGTGATTGAGGATCTCGGAGCCCCCGGATAAAGGTTTTCTGCTTAAACTTTATACGAAAAACTTTCCAAGAAAATAAAGGAGAAAGTTCGAGCTTATTTCCGTCGAGAGACCAGCTAGCAAGATAGTGGGCGGTCCGCGGGGGGGGGGGGGGGGGGGGCGAAGGTGATAAAGACAGTATCGCGTATTAATTTCGCCCGACTATTTAATTAGCAGGGCCTAAGTAGAGAAGATAAGAGTTTAATGAATACAGATAGCCTTGTAATCCTAACAGTTTTCTTCTTCCCTTCTTATCTGACTCTTCGCCATGACTCTTTGTTCCTTAAGGGAACAATGGAAAGGTTTAAGCGCTTCGCGTAAAAAAAGCACACCGTTGCCATGGCGACAAAGGATTGCTTCTAAGCCCCGCCTTTTTTTTCAGTTTAATGACAGATTACACAGTGAATTGGAGTTTATTGTCCGATCGTACTGCGGCTTCCTGCGACGCCTTGCGAATAAAAGTCATTCGATGACCGTCGAATGCATTGTCCGACAAATAAATGCTTAAATACTTAAATTACTTAAATTCCTTGGAATGCTTAGATAAATCAGCTGCCAGATTAGTACAAGTTGCAGATAAATATTCTCGTTATAGATAGATGTATAACCCGACGAATAAAATGATTAATACTTGCGAATGCTAACAGATGAACATCCCAATTACTCGACTATTAAGTACTCAATATGAGACAGATTTCGATAAATAAATTTTAGAACAAGTTTGAGTACTCTGACAGGGTGTTAGGTCGGCTACATGTTTCATATGCAATAAATTGATAAAGACACATTTTTATGATAGCATCGATGTCTTAGAGGAGAAATAGTTATTAAAAACAGAATAAGTACTCACGAGCTGTAAGATTCGCTGGCTTGACGATCTTCGGGCAGACCCTGAAGAGGCCCAGCTTGAACCGCACACTCACGACGTTCGCATAACTACGCGGTAGATAAGGAAGATTCAACTTCTCCTCGGTGTGGAGCCACGCAGGGCCTAAAAGAGCCGTGCTTAGGGCAGCCAGCGCCGCGATCCCGCAAACGACACCGCACCTGGTCAATCTGATGCCACCAGGGCCACCCGAGCAACACATCTTTCGTCTCTGTGATTCCTCGCTTCCTTCAGGATGACATTCCCAGCCAGAGGAATCACCTCGTCGAATTCAACATCCCCGGCCTTTCGTTACGACTGAACACTTCCCTTGAACTGCGACACATATCGTACACCTCTCGCAATTCCGTTCAGCGCACTGTCCTCCGATTCGCGGACCACTGATTGCACTTGGAATTATATCCGAAACTAAGGGTCCTTGGAGCCGGGACGCCCACGATTGTCCATCCTGAATCAAATAGAGAGAAAACGAGTGTTAGAAGAATAATAGGTTGCAAGATAGACGATTCCTTAAAACGTTATATAATATTTATTTATATATTTATATATTATTACATATTATTATAACTAATTATTCTAGTTAGTCTTAATTTATGAAGAATTTCTGAGTTTAGAATTTTGTAGATATTTTTGAAATTTCTAATGTTTCAGATTATAAATAATTCGTAATTAATTCATGCATAATGATTATATTTTCGTTTTCGTTTCTGAACGTTAAATCGCTCGATTCCGCAATACAAATGTTAAGACGCATGATACATTACATAATACTAAACTCTTTATTCTAAGCAACGATTATTTTTCTCTATTTCGCATTGCTCGGAGACCCGGAATGCACAATGCTATCCACGGCTTATGTCCGATGGTAGTTTAAATATTTGAATATGCATAAGATCGTCCGCAAGTTTCCAGCTACGTTTCTTTCAACATATCACGATTTTCAGATAACCGAG
>CM052154.1:6722385-6733895 GCA_028455555.1 Augochlorella aurata | reverse complement strand
GGGACTTCAGTAAGAAAACCGATCGCACGAAAGCTTTCGAATCCGACGCGGACGAGTATCGGAGAAGTCCTAAACGCTGGTGTTCCATCAACGCCCCGAAGAAGACAGGCTCCGTCGTCGACCGGATTCCATCGAAAGAAGACGAAGATCGGAGACCTAATCGCAGCACGTGCCGCTCAACAGTCAAACAATGCCGAGCGCTCCGGATGTGTTAAGTGGCCCGGTAGGAAAGTGTGGGTGCGGAAAATCAGGCTCCATTGTGTGTTCCTTGTAAACTTCGCTCTTCATACCAAATAGGTCGAACTACGACGTGAATGAAGGGTGGAGAGAGGAGCAACAGAGAGGAGACTCGAGGGCTGTTTCTAGCCCATCAATCATGGTATTTACGTGCGCGGGGCTAGCCCTCTGCGCGCTAGCCGGCACAATGCCGAAAGCTCGTCGGAAGGAAAGCCCAGAGTTTACTGAGGGAGCTTCGGGAACCCTGTTCACGAAGCTCGTCCTTTCTATGGCATCGACCATTCTTCTCATAATAATATCATACCGCCGCGCCGGCCTGACGAAACGTGAACGATGGAAGTCAGTCTGGAACGGGACGAGCTTGACCGGTTCGAAGGCGGTTTACCGGCAGAAAAGATCCTCCTACCGGGTTACTCAATGTTTAATGATAACGAGGAGACTTAGGAAAAGACTATCGAACGCCCGATGCGCCGGGATTCCTGGCGAATACGTGCGCAACGTATGCATTGTAGTTGGAGGGGATTTATTTTAATATTGGAGACGCTTTCCGGATGGAAATGGCAAATTCGATGAAGGAATTTGAGGACTTTATTCGGAAAAATTTTGTAGGTGAAGTGAGATGAAAAAGTGAGGGAAATGTCTCACTGCTTAGGCAGATGGGTAAGGTTACGTTTATAATAACCCTTTGCGATCGCAAGTTTATACATTGGTGTCATGATAGTTGGAATTAATTTGCGTTGAACGAACAGTAATATATTGTATAATATGCAAGAAGGAGAAACGGAATTTATTAACTCTTTTTTAAAGTTTAGATATTTTCATTTTTAATATTATATTGTTATTCTTGAGGTTTTAATTTTATGTACAAATAAAAGATATTGTAAAAACTTGTCGAATGAAAATATCGAAAATTGGATAAAGGAATTTGAGGATTTTAGTATGAGCTGAAAAAATTTGTTCACAAAGCTAAGAAAGATAATATAAATTCTTCTCTATAAATTATCCTCAAAATTTCAAAATTATTAGTTCGCTCGACACAGTCTCCTTTAAGCAAAACTGAAAAGACAAATAAGTATTAAATTTCACCACCTACACATTAAGCATTACAAAAGTACACAAATGGGAAATTGAACGTCGAACCCCATCAAAACGTTAGCTTTTATTAAAAAACTCGGCCGAGTGTAATGTCCAACCAATCCAAAACATCGAGCGCGTCCGCTGTACATCCTCCCATATTTCACCAACGATTCCGCTTATCTTAAATTCCGGAATGGTTGCGCGGAGTCCGAGGGACCTCTAGAATTTTCGTCGTAAAGCCGCTATCAGCTTTTATAGTATACCGGTCTCTATAAACCCACATTTTTCCGAGCTCCGTCTTTCTCCAGCTGGTAGCGGAAACAGGCGACGTCGATTTTATTTAGTTCCGCGTGTCGTTTACTCGTCGCGTTATGATACGAAAGAAATCTTAATCCCTTTTAACGGGATTCGCAAAGTCTCGTCGAAAATCATTCTCCCGAGACGAGACTCGGAGAGAGAGAGAGATAGAGAGGGAGAGGGAGTGTACTAAGACGTGATACGAGAGTAAACCCAGTTTCGGCTGGTAGAGCACTCCGCGCTGCTCGCTGGAGTACATTTACTTCTAACTACCCTATGAAATATCGCATCTGGGAATTAACATCGGTACGCAGAATGTTTTCGTGGCGCTTAGTGCCAGCGAGAGCTGCTTTCATCACGGCGAGTCTCTTCCCGGGAACAAAGGCGTGCTCGCTAAGCGCGAATATGAATAACTGCCGTCGACACTATTCGAGACGCTGCCCTCCCAGATTTCAAACGCAACGGAAATTTCCCGGCTAAATAAAAACCTTGTTCTTAAATGGCGCCGCCACTTTCGACATCTCGAACGACAATTCGGTGTCCTCGAATGAATGTCCTTCGTGCGAACGAAGTAGTTCGTTCAATGAAGCGAGAACTCAAAGTCACGATTCAACGCTTCCACTGTTAACAGGCTCAAAAATATCACAATGCTGAACCGTTTTATTTAATCACGTTGAAAAGTTAAGTTGCACGACATTACTTTATGTTATAAAGTAAAGGAAGATACAAGGGGTTAGCGTACTAATTAAATTTCAAGCCTGTGCAAATAATTCTGTCAACCATATATGGCTGACAGAAAAATAAAGTATTGTAAAGTATTGCAAATACTATATTAAGTTTTGTGCACTGAATATATTATTTTTAAACCTAAACATATTCAGAGGCAATCGTCGTGATCACGTCGTCTTGCTCTGCTGCAAGTATTTTGCAGTAAACATTTCATTACTTTTTAAATAATTTTAAAAAGTTAAAAATGTTTCGTCGATGCTCTTGCATTATTTTAAACATCCTAATGCTTTATTATACATTATACGTATTCATTTCTTCGACAAATGCGTCGCCTGTGTAAACCAATTATAAGGAACTTTAAAGTGACAAATTGGAGATATAAAGAGCTTTTTGCAGGTATTTACGCGTGGTTTTCCAAACGTCATTTTGCCGCGGCCATTATTCCGGCATCAACGTCAGAACGACGTGACGTACGCGGCGGATTTTAAAGTCAACGCCGCCCGGTTTTTCGCGAACGACAAAAACCGTTCGGAGACAGCAGCCCCGAACAGTGCCTAATTACTCGTGGACGGTGTTACGGGTTGCATCAGCTGCAAAACCAGGTGCACGCAGGTATACTCGGCTAATTGAGTACGAGCAGACTGGCCGGTCTCTTACAAAACACCACCCGGAACGCGTTCGAGTGGCGCGACGCTAAGGGCGGTGGGAGGTGAAAGGAGGTTGTTAGAGGGGATGTTCGAGTGCAAACGTGTCCATTTGAATGTGGACGACCGTCCTGGCCGCGGACGCATCGGTATGAATAAAGTCCGTGTGCCGTTCGACTCGAAATTGCCCGGTGTTTGTGCAGCGGGAAAGTAGACCGAGCTAAAACGAGTCCTTTTAAGTTAAAGCACGATCGGATGTACACGCCAGATCCGGGATGCAAAACAGAACGGCGTCTCGCGGGTCAGGGGAGCTTTTACTAGCGTTTTAGAAGAAAGCCCTGCAGGACCGTGCGAACGTGCTGGGAAATGTTTACCTGCCCGGTATTTAATTAACCGAACGCCGCGTTTCCGAATGAGGAGCTACCCCGGTTCTCCTTCGATTCTTTTAGGTAATGTATGCACAATCTCGCATATAGCTTCCTTATGTATTCGGTAATGCGTAATATATATTACATAATACGTAATTATACACTATATATTTTATAATTTACTTTGGAATCATTAAATAGCGATTAATAACGTGACACGTTCCACGATAATCCACAACTTCCTAGTTTGCGAATAACAATATAAAGAGACTCCTCTCTCTGTACCCTACGACGCAGTAAATAAATTCGAAGTCCAGTGCGATCTCTGAGAAGTGTGGAAAATACCGTCACGTGTTCTAATCCTCCAGCGTTATTCAATTATTTCGGGGTGGTACGCGAGGGACGCGTTTAACTCACTCGGTGTCCTCTCGACTGCAGCGTAAATCGGCGATCGTATTCGCGCGCATGAAACGACTCCACGGTTTATCCGTTTCCTCCCAGATCAGTTCGCCTCTGGTAGCCGGAACAGAATCTATCGTTGGGAAAGATCAAAGGTCAGCGATCGCGCGGAGTCGCAGCTGCGCCGCGACGCCTCGTGGCAGCAGACTTTTATTCAAAGAGTGTCTTCGTACGCGGGATCAAATTAGTTCGGGACGACGGATAAAAATAAACCCGGCCTTCCTTTCCTGGAAAGACTGGTGCGAACGGCTGCGACCGGGGCGGTTCGACGAGGAAAAAAAAGAAGAAACACAGCCCCCGCTTCTTTTCATCCCCCTTTTCGCGTTCCATCATTTTATTTCACCGTCGCTGGAAGAGCAAGGATCGAGGCCGTGGATAGGGAGAGAAAAAAAAGGCTCGAAGGAAGGGTGGCCGGGGTGGTTTCACAATGGTATCGATATAGAACGGGGGCGTAGCACGTGACGCGGAAATTCGTTTACACGGCGCCTGTGCCCCTGTAATGTGTACCGATGCCTCGCGTTCCATTCTACTTGAATGACGCGCGGATCCTCCGCCTTATCTCCTAAGTATTCCTAACATTGCGTTAGTCGGGTCGAGAATATTTATGTTATTGCTTAGACGGGACTCCCTCATCTTTCGAATTGCTGCGATTCTACTCGAAGTTGTGTAGAACGTGCGATATCAAACGTGTCGGGACTTCTCTCGTCGAAATTCCGTGAAAATCAATTTCGTTTCTCGATAGCGATTCTAATGACTGCACGAAGAGTCTCAACTCGGTGTAGACAACACGACACTGCTGTAAAATGTTTATTAACCCTTTGCATTCGAAGCCATTTTAACTGGAAATACAAAATAATTTGTCTAACTTTTAGTTCTATAATAAAAATTATCTTGGAATGTGATATAACAGCCATTTATAAAGCCATTTTAACTAGAAATACAAAATGATTTGTCTAACTTTTAGTACTATAATAAAAATTATCTTGGAATGTGATATAACAATTTTGGAGTTACCACTCGAGTACAAAGGATCACCCTTAGGAGAAGGATACACCCTTAGACTGCGGCGCATTCTCGGAGAGAATCATCGAATGAATTATACATATTGAGTCTTTAATCTATCTTAAGTCGTTTTCTAAGCTATTTTTAATTTACTTAACTTGAACATTTCTTCGATAATAATTGGTAATTTAATATAAAGCTTTAAAGAATATGGCGTATATATACTCCTTTCGTAGCTAAAGGGTTAAAACCTGTATGGACGTATATAATGCAGCCTTGAGAAGCAACACGTTATTCTTAACAATCTGTTATTCAATTAATGAGAATAATACAGCTTGGACAAAAATAAGTGCATTGGTAGAGCAACTAATTCAAGTAATTTTTATTTTGCATAAGCGTCCGCCTTATTAGTTGTAACAATTGGTTCTAACAAAATATTACCATTATTTATAAATCTTATTTATCTATTTAAGAACAACTGTTTATGTTAAAATAGAGCAATAAAAAGACGATAATCAGAAAACAATTAAGGAGAACCAAAATGTGGAAGGAGATTAAAGTTTGACTGTTAAAAATCCGTGAAAGCTGCGTAAGGTACTTGTCTCCTAAAATATCTTGAGCATCGAATAAATTGAGAATTTGCGGAGAGTTCGTTGTCAGTGTCTATAATTTTTAACGAGGGAAAGCAAACAAAAAGTAATAATTTTCATATCCCCGTCGCACAGGTAATTGAAGCAATCGCGTTTCACTCGCGTGTAATCAAGCGGAGGTTGAACGCTGTAACTTGGCTATCAATGGCGTTCGTTTGCGGAGTACATCGCGAAACTCCGGTGTAATGTCGTAGCTAAGGTAAATCTATTACACGAGATCGTTAGCAAACTGATAACACGGTTTTCCTCTGTGTCATCGGCCGAATGATTTCGGTTCCTCCATCGTGATCTACGCGATGTCGTTTCGCGCCGCCGATCCACGACGATCCGCTTTAATCTTATAATTAGTGTCGGCGCCGTTTACACTTTTGTACACATTGCCAGATTAAACACTCGCCTATTCTCGGCCGTTCCTTTTAATAAGAGGGGAGATCCCTTTCTTGACGGTCCCTGAATATGCAATTCCGCGGGCTCATGAATAATCACCTCATTTTAGATTCCCGCGGAGGGTCGGTTTTTATTATGTCACGAGCACGTGAGAATTTATTAATCAAACGGCCGCCGGGGCTCTCGTTACCGCCATTCTTCACGCGGCTAGATCGCAAGCCACGTCAAAATATCATCGATTCTCCTCTAATTTGCATAGTTTCTGCCTGACAAACTGACCGTCCTCGATCAGCCAATCCGCCGAGTTTGAACAACATTAAAGTGCATCCGATGCGTTAAGGGAGTACCATAAATCAACGCTACGATGATTACTATGGAAACGTGTTACGTCACGATTACACCCGCGAGCACGGCGGCTGTCTTCCTGTTATTTTTAATGAAAATTTGCACGCCGTGTCCGGCGGATATTGTTCTAAGTTTTTAATGAATTGTTATGCCAATCTTCGGTGAGATTATCCGAGCACTATATTTATCATATGTATAATATTTAGCATATCCATTACATTTATAATGCCTGGAATGTGTTATAATTCCAACAAATTTTTATTTGCAACATGGCTTACTTTTTAAGAATAAATACCTAAGAACAACTACATTTTTTAAATGTATCTTCATTTTATATTTTTAAAATGTACATTTTACATTTACAATTTTACATTTTTAATATGTACATTCATTTTACATTTCTGAAGTGATCTTATCAATTTTTAATAAAATCCCAAAACAGTTTTATAAAGCGACGCTAACGCTGCCTCTTGATCGCAACAAATGATAACGCGTTATTACGTGGTTAACTAAAATAGCTTAATGGCCCGTCGCAGATTGCGTCGGCCATTGTTGCAGAAAGTCAATACCCTAAGTCGATTGAATTCTCGGTACTTTTCTAAGACGTCGACCGCCGACGATCGCGGGCAACGTTCCCCGAAATCGACGTCGGAAGCGCAATTTCGAAAATTACTCGTTGCACTGTGGAGGCAGACACGAAGGGGACAGAATCCGAATCGCCCCTTCCATGCCTTTGGAGAGCTGAATTACTAGCCCTGCATCCTGTGAGTGACGTTATCACGGTGCATTTGATGCATCCGCTAGGTTGGTGGCTAGGTGCCTGTCTGCCCGGGACAGCCAAGTCACTGCATTCGATATTCCATATTGCGAAACGCTTCTGCTTACCAACAGGTACAACCTACTCGCCTGCAATTTCCATGCACCTTTGCTCCCCTAACAAACAATCCGCGCCTCGAGGGCGCGATGCATTTGCCTTCATGGCCCTCTTGATTGTGTTCCAATGAAAAAGAATGTCTCGAGCCGATACGAACTTCCATCCTCCTGGCGGGCTCACGGAAAGCGTGTCTGAGACGTCGATCAATTAAATGGAATTCAATTGCATTGTACCTGTTGTATTCAACAGGATTTTTACAACAGCTTACGCGACTTTGAATATTTTTAATTCCTTTGTCGCATGCAGTGTATTTTTAAATGTAATAATTTGTTTACGAATGTAACACTTTTCGTGTTGCACCTGCTGGACACGTTATATAATGCTGTAATTAATTGCCAGCTGTTTACGGTAATAGAAGAGTAATACATTTTTATGGAGACATGTAGGTTATAAAAATGTGCTAAAAGGACTGTAATAAGAAAAATAATGTGATTCAATTGATAAGAGCGAGGTCCATGTAACTCATTCTGTATATTCGTTGTCTTCAAACATTAATGTATATAGAATGCAGTAGCATATAAATTATTACGATGAATATATTAAAAATAATGTACGTGAAAATTTAATAATGTTTCACTGTTTTATATTTCGATAATCAACGTCATACATTTTACATTCAAAGAATTTTTCTTCTTAGCACGAGCAATTTTTTAGCGAATTAAAGGAACTATACTTGCCTGAGATTACAAGAATAATAATTTCGATAAATTTGCTTGAATACCAAAAGTAACATTCGAGGCTAGAGCGATCAAATCGAATTAGGCTCTTGTCAAACGTGCCGAATCGGTCAGAAAAATCCCGATCGATTCCGGTCCATTCCGAAGGTGAAACCTGAAATATCCGACTGACACGCGTGTTCATGTTCAGACACTGTTCGCAGTGTCCGTGAGCATCCTAATTAAGTGCCCTGTTCTTTAACTTCGCGCAGCGCTCCCGGCGCGGTGCGGAAAGTTCCACGGTCAATCGAAAGTTTCGGCGAAGTTAACCAGAACTTGGGCCGAAGTAAATATCCTATATACATACACTGATGGAACAAGGTGAACGGCCATGCGCGGCCAGCATATCCCGGTCGAAAACGATCTCGTCCTCTATTTGTGCACCCTGAAGATAGAGGCTTGGGCGGTGCGGCCGCTGCATATCCCAGGATCCAACAACTAATTCCCCGCAGTCCCACTCTCTCAACCTCTCTCCCTCTCTTTCTCTCTCCCCCGGTGGAAACGTGCGGCACGGAGCTATAGTATCGTGGAGGTCGTGTGTCGTAATGACGATAACCTTTATGGCTCCTGAACCAGAGATACCAACTACGCTGCGTCGCCTGGCCTAGGCTCTGCGTCTCTCAAAACTGTGCTCGCTGCTACAGACATTGCGGATGCTACGTGATTTCATCTTGGCCCCGGCGTTTCTGCAACGTGAGCGTCAAAAGGTGCGACACACCGATGCTACAGAGGAAAACGGACACTTCCGAACGCTCCGTGTTCGATTGGCTTGCGACGAACGCTACGATGGCACGGTTATGTCCTCTGGGCCAGCCGATCATTCGGCAACGCTGTTAATTGGTTCTCTGTTATGGAAAATCGTGTTACACTCGACTCGGAACCTCCTAAGTGCCGTGATTAGAGCGATGCTGCTGAAACGATGCTGCTCAAGATAATTCAATGGAATCAATTATTAACCAGACTGCCAATTACTGCCAGGTGTCGATTCGGTAAATATTGCACATTTCCGAATTAATAACTGCTAGTAAATTTAAGTTTTTAAATAATTTCATTGATATATATATTGTTCAATGTTGCGCGAAATCTCCGCGGCAATCATGATCAGGTTAAGGGTTGACTGTAATTTGTAAAATATATTTCTTTTTTTAAGTTGAAGCAACATTTGATCCTTTTATTATCGAAATCTAGGTATGATAACAGCATAAATTGTTCATTCTTCTCGTTGCTTACGTCTTTGATAATATAATATAAAGGGTTAAATACTTCTCACGCAGTAAATGTGTTAGAACGATCTATGATAAACAACATTGAATGCAGTGTGCTGCGGAAGTATGTTATTTATGTATACATAATATTGAATCATTTCCGAATCTGTATCTAGCAAATATCTTTTAAATATTATCAAAAATTCACGGAATTTTAGCCAGGCGTGGCGGTATTCGACAAATGTATATTGCGATCGAAATGCTTTGAAAACAAAGAGCTTTGTGTCTCGCTGATTCGCGTGGAAGCACAGGGAATCGTAACGAAATAAAGTGCGAATTGTTTTGAGAATCGGTGAAATTCTATACATCGAGGAATTAAAAGTACGTAACTTGGATTGATTTAATAAGCACCGGGGGTGGGAGCGAGGATCCGTAAAATTCTGCAACAATTCGAACACGGCTGTCCGGACGGGAAAAATATCCAAGTGAAACGGTTCGCACGGTTAACAGAGATTAAACGTATTATTTATTACACGGGCATAGAGCTGCCGATACCAGGTCACTTTTGAAAGCAGATAAATTGTAGATCCAATGATATTGAATTTATTTGAGACGAGAACTGCAGAGCTTCCGTCGGCAACTGTCGAATGTTATCGCGTGACACGCCGGGACAACGCACTACGGAAAATATTCATTGTATGCGGTGTTAAAAGTGTCGGCGAATAAATGCATGAAAATTGGTGGGCCGCGTATGGTGCGCCATAGAAAATTCAACGCGACCCGGCGAATACCGATTTACATTCTGCGGCGGCGTTGCCATTACGCGTCTCAAGAAAAATTCATCGTTTGACCTCAAAAACGTTCCGCCGTCAATTTTCGATGCACATTTCATATTTAATTCCGTTCGATACGCGCGCCGACTAATACCGGCCGGCGAACGAGTTTTGTTCCAACGAAAGCCCCCGCTGCGAAAATCCGAGCAGGTATAACGAATTAATTATTTCGTTGACGGCCGCTGCGGAACATTCGATATTCGAGGCTTTCTGCTGTTGTTTTTATACGTTCCAGTGCCGCAAAAATTTACGTTACATTGTTACGGCTGTTGCGAGTATTCTTCAACGAAATAATTTATCAAATAATTAAATATTTATAAAATATTTAGCCAACGTTTATTCAATAACGTTTGTATAACATTTCTACATGTGTACACAATCTGATTAAAGAAGAAAAGCTGTAATTATAATACACGGTCAGCCATAAGCTGTATTTAACTGCTTCCAGTAGAAAAGGACGATTATGGCCAGACATAAAATAATTTGACTGACTACACTGATCCCAATATTCACAGATTATTAATTTTTCCCAAGTATAAAACATATTTGCAATATTTACGAAGCTGTAAGATTTAAATAAATTCCCTTTTTTGTAATAGATCATTAGGACCAGGTAAACTGTTTCCACGAGATCGATGAAATTTTGATGCAACGGATTAACGAAGCATTTTTCGCGGACAATATTTCGAAACCTCAAGGGCGTCTTGGATTTTGAAAAATTGATTTCTGAAGGTCCATTGGAGCGCGTCCGTGGAAGCTGCTGTTCCGTGGAAAATTTCGCCATGGGAATGTTTTAGATTCAGCGAAAACCGGCGATATGGGGAATCGCGTTCGGAAATAGCCGCACCAGGAAAAAGTGGAGGAAATTTTATTAGAAAACCGGGGGTACGGGACGGGAGGGGCGCGACGTGGTATATCGAATCGATCGAATCTCAATTTGGATGGACCCGTCATACAAGACGAATATTTCGCTTCGTCGAACAACCTCCCCAGCCATAGACGTTCGAGATACGAGATAAGAGCTGTTGGGTGTTAGGTTGCACTGCTGGGTCTGCATCATCCTTCAACCATGCCGCCGTCCGCCTTACCATACACACAAACAACCCCCATCCCGGCTGGCTACAGTGCACGTTGCAACCGACGGTTACTGCTGTACCGAATTTCAGCCGGAATTTTTTCACGATGAAATCCGCAGAATTGTCACGTCTGTCACAGGTGACGCGCGACGCCGACGCTATGAACCCCTGAAATTTTTAAACTGACATTCTAATTCTGGTATTACAGGGGAGCGCGTCGGACGCATTGTTGCCGGCACGATGATTCGCAGATAAAATGTGATTTGGCTGAGTGGGCGTGATTCGAGTGCGCTTTCCTTTTGTCAACGACCGCTCCAAGTGCGATCTGAACAGTGCTTCCACTTAGGATTTTCTTTCTCTCACTCTATTGCGTGTGTTTAAATAATTTTTTATTCTGTAATAAAAAATATTTCTGAAATGAAGCTTTAATTTGCAGAATATGAAAAGTCGTAACTATGTGCACTTAAATATTGTGCACTTTTTATTAGGGAACGTGTTGTCTGCAGCACAATTAAGAAGAAGATTTTCGTTTGGTTGCAGTAGAAATTCAC
>CM052154.1:6648299-6686148 GCA_028455555.1 Augochlorella aurata | reverse complement strand
ACTCTTGAGAAGGATATTAAAATTGAATTTTTATCTTAAGCATTCATGGGAATATTAACAAATGGTGCCAATAACAGACGACTCACTAAAGAGAACGAATTACGAATAACAACAACTTCATCGCAAGAAACACTAAGTTACTCTGCTACAAACTTCTGAAAGGAAATCGAACGAACATTCGTAAATAGCTAGGGGCTTGCAGCTGCGAGCTAATATTGCATCTTTGGAGCAAACAGCAGCGAACTGGCAGCCATTTCGAGCACTCGCAGGCGCGAATGCAAACGAGATGGCGGGTTCCATCACGGCTATCGGAAGCAAAATATTCTCGTTCGCGGCCGAATGTACTGAAACGACGGTGACGGAATTTAATGAAACTGCTCCGGAATAAATTCTTCCATCGGCCGCGGCGATAAACCGAACACCGAACAGCGAGCGAAGGTTCGATAAAAAGGTTTCGATATTTGGCCGCGAAAACTGGCCAACAATCGACTCAACAAATCGTCTGTGACATATAAAATTTTGCTTTCTGAGGTACTTAAAAATAGAAAACCATATTCCAACATATTTTCTTCCATTTCGTTGATCTAACTGGATCCGTCGCTGTTTCAACTAGTTTCTCAATTACTCTTCACTAATTAATAACCAGTATTTTCGAGATCAGAGACTTTAAAAAATTGCCAATAATTCGACGAAGTATATTAAATTTCGAGCAGTAGAATTTTATTAACTTAAATGTGTTATTTAATTAAAAAGTGTTTATAAGCATTCCTACATCGAATTTAGAAGCGAGACAAATAGAGAGACACTTTGGAAACGAGACAACAGAAATTTTCTTTTAACATAAAATAGCATGGACAAACGTATAACATTTGTATACAGTTAGAAGAATAATGGCGTTATTTTATTCTCACAAAATAATAAAATAATTTTGACAAGCTTCCGAGGCCAAATACACTTCCGTGCGACGGGACGATGATCCGTCGAAATGCGATCGGAACCATAACTTGCAGATGGAAGAGCTCCACTGAAAGATTAAACAAATATCGGCAAACACGCGCACCGGCGCGAAATGCGATCGTGGGAACGCAGCAGAATTTTCGAGCGATAATTCAAATAAACAAGTCCGCGTTATCGACGAGCAGCGCCGGAAATCAATTTTCCCGACTAATCAGCGGTCATTAACTTTCGAGTTCTTGCGTTACGGACAGGCGAAACCGGTATCCAAGCTCGTTCTTACGCGTCCGGCCGGCATATAATTATTATTCATGCAATTTGTTGGTTATCGACAGTCGTCGCTCGCGGGAAATGACACGTTCGTACGAATCATTCGTGCGTGCGACGCTGTTCCCGACGCTTTTCTTCCCGCCAATGGCTCCGATATCGCCGAACCGTTGGAAAAGCCGACATTTCCTCGGAACCTGCTCGGTACAGTATCGACTGCGATTGCGAATTAAAATGAAATTCGTAATTACGATTGACAGTTCGAGGCTGCTGGTTGCTGCGCGCACGGAACGCCACTTTTCGCAATTGCTGTCGAAGGCTGCGGCCTTTTGCAACGACACGTTGTTCTTAATTACAACGGAACTCGTAATGTTCGTTTCAGTATGTTTGTCGTAAGAAAAATTCTACAGTCGTTCCAAATGCGAACGTTTTATAATTAGATTTTAATCTTCCCTCGAGGAATACGTATATTTTGCTTACAGCGTTTTAATTTGAAACCATTCTGTCTTCGTTTATTCTCGCGGCTGTGTTCTTTATGCATGATGTAACTGGACGTGCTTCTAGCTAATTATTTCCCAAGCTCCTTGCTGCCGTTTTGACAATGTGCTCGACGGAGCTCGGTAAAATAGTATTTCAAATGTCAAATAGCGAATAAATATATTATTTTAGATCGTGCATGTATTTTTGAAAATAAAATATTTGTTCGGAGGAATGTTAAAATAAAATACTTTACTCGTTGTAAATAGTTTTTAAGACGATATTTTAAATAGTATTTTATCTGAAAAACACCGGAAATATTTGTGCGACAGTGCGGGATGTTTTATTTATTCAAATTATTACCGTCAGATAAAATATTCTTACTTGATTAAATCATAGTGTAAAATACAATTATTTTAATAATCTAAAGAGGACGAGGTGTTTTCCCGTGCACTATAAACGTATACAAAAGATGCACTTTGTTACAAATATTGAAATACAATATTTGTATTTCCTATTTGAAATACAATTTTATTCGAATTACGAAGAATCTATTATTTAAAATAATATTTTCTCTGTAAAATACTACTCAGTTTTGGTGCTTGAGAATTACATCCCCCCCCCCCTCCCTTGTGAAATGAAATATTATTTTACATTCTAATGCATAAAGAATACAGTAACGAGGTCTTTAATATGCTGTCAACGATACGGTGCATTCGAATCGCGTCTATAAAATGGTCCCTGAAACTCATGCTTGCGTCCTCGACGGAACGAAAAGCGACGTTTTGCCAGCAGGAATTCGCTATAAATTAATGAAAAATCAAAACTGCGCCGCGTGTCTGCGATGCGACATGCAATGGAGCACTCGTTGGCAGGCGGTGCGTCAACATGCGAGAACAAACATATCAAGGAGCCGGCTACGCTAAACTATGAATAATTATTGTACGTGCCACTTTGCAGGAGCAATCCAAGCATCAACGAATTACAGCGGTGTCCTGTAACGACAGATCGAACAAGAGTTATGATTGAATCACCATCCATAACGTTGTTTTTCCGTCGCGATACGAAGCCACTCGTCACGTGGACGCGTATCGGTTCATCAGCACGCTCCGCGAGGCTCGATTAACGTCAACTGGTCGATTTGATCGTGAACGAGCTCCGACGAGAGCGGGAAACGTAATCGAGCAACAGCTACGCTTGCTGGTAAGACAGGTGTGCGGTAGAGGTGCACCAGTACACGATTTATTCGAGTCGAGCAATGATCGATCTTTCGAGTCGAGTGCAGCGTTCGAATTCGTCGAGTTATTCGAAATCGTTGCGAACGAAGAAATGCGATCGACTCAAATGCTCAATCTTAATATGATAAAGAATCTTAATCAAATGTTGTAAGCCCTTGAAAGGGTTGATTCTCGGGGTCATTTCAAGAACCTTTTTCCTTTAAATCCTTTAAGGATCTTTAAGGATCCTTTAAGGAACTTTAGGGATCCTTTAAGGATCTTTAAGGATCCTTTAAAGAACTTTAGGGATCCTTTAAGGATCTTTAAGGATCCTTTAAGGATCTACAGGATATTTGGAATTACTATGCCAGTTTTCATTTCAATTGATTTGTAATTGGTTTGTAATTGATTTGATAATTTTGATATTGAACGACGGATAATCGAGGCTCTACTGTACCTTGTTTTAAGAGCACTTTCGAAGAGTTCGTCGATTTCGAGTAACTCGAAAAATCGAACCGAGCTCGACTCGGCTGGTGAAATGCGAGTACTCGCACACGACTAGTGGTCGGACACTTCGGGAGCAATGGGAAGGTCTGCTCGTGTCGAGGGGGGAATCAGAGTGATAACGATAACTAAAAAACAAATCAAATCTGAATAGAAATCATAAAAAGCGGACCGCGAGCTTCGCGTCCATTCTCTTCGGGACTGTTCTCCTGTTCCGTACGATCGGCGAGCGTCAACGAGGGCCAACGTGCCGTCACGGCCAGGGGATTCTCTAGGTTTACTGTTGCTTCTTCTTCTTCTTGTTCACCGAGGCGTCCACTCCCCAGAGATCGTACCAGGGTCCGCACGTATTTTTATCTCTCTCGCGATCGGAATCCCTGCGCAGCTTGGTTCTGGGCAATAGGGTCTTCTCGGCGACCGTTTGGTCCTTGACTACGATGCAACTATACGTGGACTCCTCGTCGGACGCCTCTGTCTCGCTGAAGTTCTGCGTCATCCCGTCCTCGTCGTCCGTGTACTTTTTCCTCCTCTCGTTCCTCTTCGCCTCATTGTTCTCCTTCAGCTCAGCCACGATCATGTTCCGCTTGGCCTCCAGGCTGCGCTTCCGCTCCTTCTCGATGATGGCTTTCCGGGAGACATTGCCCATGAAATAGGACCTCTCCTCCTGATGCATCCGGTACTCGGACCTCTCGACGGCCTTCGGTCTCTCGGCCGGCGTGGGGAAGTCCTCGAAGTAATCGGACTTCTCCGGGACGTGGCTCCTCTCTGCTGGCTTCAAATCCTCCGGGCGTGTCTCGTTGGTGATCGTTACGTCGCTGTTTCTGGTCTCTATACTGTGACGGGAGTTAGGGCTGCCTTCCGGGCTGGGCTTCTTGGGCTCCTCGGAGTTCCCGACGTTCTCCTTCGTCTCCTTCTTAATCATCTTGGGAATGTCCACTAAGGACCTGTGCTGCCAGAGCGCCATGCCTTCCAGGACATCGGAGTCCCTTCTGAACCTCCAGAAAGACTTGGTCCGTTTCACCAGCTTGGGACTCTTCGACGACTCGTCGAAGGCTCTGCCGGTCTGGATCAAGTGGCCCACCGCTGTCGTCTGTCGCGGCAGCAGCGGCTTCCTGTTGTCGTCCTTCAAGGTGTTGTTATTCGTGTCGTTCTTCTCCATGCTCCTGGGCCCGTTCCTCGGGAACTTCTGAAGGTTCCCTTGCCCGAGCTGGTTCTGATATCCGTGTCTCTCGATCACCTTCGTCCTCTCCAGCTTGGTCTCGAAGTTCGACTCGTAGCCTCGCTCCTTGTCCACGGTGACCTCCCTGACGAACCTCGTCTCGCCGTAGATGGCCTCCTCTTTGTCAGAGAACCTGCGCTCCCTGTAGACGCTCCTAGGCTCGGTAGGCCTCTCCGGAGCCTCCTCGGACGGCGGCCTGGGTCTCTCGAACCTCCTCCCGGAAGCGCGCTCGATGTTCCGGTTCCTGTCGGGATTTTTCTCGAAGGTCCTGTCGCGTTCGTAAGTGGACGTCTTCTGCGGCATGGCCGGCGATTTGTCGAAGTAACGGTCCCTCTCCCGCTCGAATCTCTGCGGCTCTCGACCCCTGTCACCCTCGTTGTATCTCTCGTAGGGCGGCGGCGCTTGCTTCTCCTCCCGACGGTCGTAACTGCGATAGTCGTTCCTCCGCTCCATGAACTTCGGCGGACTGTGCTCCCTGGCGTATTTCTGCGCAGTTTGCTCGAGCTTCTGAGCGATGTGCTCCACTTTCCGGCCGGTTTCCGGGATGGTGATCGTGCTCTCGTCGTCGGTGCCCGATGATGAGCCGGTCGACGACTTCTCGTTCTCGTATTTCGGCTCCTCCTGCTCCACGGGACGGTAGCCGCCTCCTCCGCGACGAGAACTCCGCTCCTGACCGTCCGGTCTGTCCCCGTAATACTTTTTACCCTCGTACTTCTGATAATCGATCCGGCTACTGTAGCTGTCCTCCTCCTCCTCCTCCAGCTCTATCTCGTCCTCCTCCGTCTCCACCGGCTCCTTACCTCGCTTAGGCTCGCGACGGTTCTGCTCGGCTTGCTCGTTGTTCCTCCTGGAGGAACTCCGCAACTGCTCCTCGTTGTTCATCATCTTGTTCTTGTGGTTCGCGTTCCCGTGGCCCCGGCTCTCGTACTCGTTCTTCTTCGACTTCTCCTGCGACTTCTTGCCCGACTTACGGCTGGGACCGTTCTCCATGGTGCCACGGTCCGAGTAGTCCCGACCGTTCTTGCGTTCTTGACTGTCGTAATGCCGGCTAGAGGTGTACCTGGTCTCGCCGTTCTCGTTGCTCGGATTCGCGTTCGACTCTGCCCACAGGTCCATCGCGGTTCGGTACAGCTGCCAGCTCTTCTCGTCCCTCGGTATCGTTTTCCAAGAGTCGTTCTCCCAGTCCTTGCCTCCGGACTTCTCCTCCTTCTGTTGCTGCTGCTGGGATTGCTGCTGTTGTTGCTGCGGTTGCTGTTGGTGCTGCTGTTGGTGCTGCTGTTGGTGCTGCTGTTGGTGCTGTTGCTGGTGCTGCTTAGCGGCCTCGGCTATTCTATCGGCGCGTGGCTTTCTTCTTCGTTGTCTGTGTTTTCGTTCGGGCTCGGGATAAGTAAGAGAGAGAGAGAGAGAGAGAGAGAAAGAGAGAGAGAGACAGAAAGAAAGAGAAAGAAAGAGAGAAAGAGAAAAACAAAAGAGAAAGAAAAAGAAGAGATAGAACAGGGCGGAAGAGTGCAGAGAGTATACGGAGAGAAAACCAAGAGCCAAGTACTTGGGTAGGATTAGTTATGCGGCTGTCGAGCATTGTGGTCGCGATATTTGCGGGGATGGGGATTATGGCTGCCGGCATCGCAGGAGCCTGGAGAGGTGAATGAGCCACCACCACGCCGTGTTTTATTTCCATCGACCGCGATAACGCATGCGGAATCTACAAATCAGGAGAGAAAACAACATCGTGACTCCGGGACACAAGTCTACTTGGTCTGGACGGGTCGTTGGATATGGCGGCCGTGACCGAGTCGTTTCGAGGAGGGATCAATCGAACGACGCCCGGGATGCTGCTGATCTAGATCGAGATTCTCTCTCTTCGCTGGGTTTCAATGAGAACATCAGGCCCTGAACCTCGCTCTGCTAATGCACATTAGCGATACATAGGCTACTGAAACCCGCGCTCTGACGCGTTGATTGGAATTACGGTGGTCAAACTATTATGGTAACGCCGAGAGATTATATACTTGATACTGCCAGCAGATCTCTGACTTTGATGGCGCTAAAATGGACCCTCATTTTACCGGCGAGATAGTGTTTGACAATCTAATTACACCGGCTCGATTGTATTCTAATGTTTCGCTTCGTGGATGCGCGTATTCGATTAATAAACCACAGATCCTCGTGCGAAGTAAACATTTTCTGCGTTTGTTACGGGCGACGGGAATTATTATAGGATTTCTTTATTTTTCAAACGATTTTAGTGGGATGAAAGCAATGCGTCGACTCTTTTCTATTTTATTTTAGTTTTAAATTGCAATCATTCATTGTTGTCGTAAATGCATAAAGTCTGCAGCCTATTAACCCTTTACAACTGCTTAAAAATCTGCAGTTCATTCATGATTGACGTCCATTTTCTACTGTCCTAACAATATAATTAACCAGGAAAGTCTATACATATACAGATAATTTTTCAATTTTATTATTTCAATTTTTTATTATTTCATTTATTTTAATATTTTCAATTCTTCAATCGACTTTTTAAATTCGTTAGATACACATAAACTTTGTAATTGATTATAGCAATCAGTGAATCTCAAATCTCTGGTATTGTTCTTAATTACTACATATCTTGAATGTATATATTTTATTTCCAACGTTAATTCAACAAGTGACATATTTTAATTATATTTACAAATTAAAAATACTTTCAGAAGTTATAATTTCCAAGATCATTCATCCTTCCTAAATCATTCTATCTAAACGAACAGCGTCAACATCGTGGAACTATAAAAAACGACGTCCACCATAATAATTCAACCAGACTCGGTAATCCACTAAATTCCAAAAGCATGCACGAACAATCAGCAATCCAAGATCGGTCAGCCAATGTATCGCTGTAACGCGCAAACTACCAGCATGCAAATAATTTAGATAATTAAAAAAAGAGTATTAAAAAAAGAGTTTAATGGAAACGTTCGTTAGGTCCAAAAGATACCAGCTACGGTTCTACGTTGTAATTCTAAATACCGAGAACCAGGGTTGCGATTATTATTGGGGGTGTGGGGATGTAGTAAGATACCAAAGCTCGGCTGGGGGTCGGCGGGTTCCATGATTCATACAGGCACAAGCGTTTCTACTGGTTTTGCCAACGATCGTCAACTACCTCCGTCGAGATTCAATTAGAGAGATTCCAAAGTACCTTCGATGAAACGTCATGGCATGGCGTGTGTATCGCTTACCTCATCGCCTCGTCGTCGCTGTAGTCGATGTCAGGCTGAGCCGGTGGCTCGTTCGAGAACCCGCTGTCGTTGCTGCTGTGAAGCGACGTGACGACCTGCGGCGGCGGAACTGGCGGAGCAGGTGGTTGTATCCTGCGACCACCAGCCAAAACGGTGGGCAACGTGCCCGATGGACGGATCTAAGGACCACACACACCGTCAACGTTTAGAAGGCTTATGTTCCACCGTTTTCGGCAATGCCGGCACTGGTCGCTTTTATTGCGCCAGTCTCACGGAGATTGAACCCTCCTCTCTCAAGGGAGGCCATTCTACCGGAAACCAACCGCCACCAATTTTCGACATCATTTTTTGACAATTATTTTGAAAGTTATTCAAATTATTCTGAAAATTATTTTGCAAATTATTATCAAAATTATATTGCCAAGTAATTTTGATAATAAAAGAATTGTTACGAGAAAAAATCCGTATCCAATTCTCTTCAGAGTCATGTACACGAAATACAGTAAAAATTCATCATATGTAAAATTCAAGCTCGAATATTTCATTGTTGTTCAAGTTATTCTAATTTTAATAAGAATTATTGACACTACGGTCGGTATATATGTATATATACCTATCGCGTAGAAATCTATGCGCGTAGGGTCAAGTCAAACATTTTTCTCGCGCCAGCCTTTACAAGCACTGATAGAGGAACAGAGGGTCGCTATCTGAACATGTGAATCTTTTCGTGCGCAGATTGGAGAAGCTTTTAGCGAGTAGTATGCATGGCCATCCTCACCGGTTTCGACTGGCGTGCAGTGGGTGTAGCCAGATTGTGGGAACTGTTGCTATTCGGCACGTTAGTTGGAGTGCCGGTGCTGTTATTGTTGTTGCTGTTGTTAGCGATGTTGTTCCCTACTCCGTGGAAACCACTCGACACTTCATCCATGCTGCTCGGTGTCACCGGCGGCCGACAAGGTGGAGGCTTGCAGGGTGGCACTGCCTGTGGCTCCGATGCACGGCCATTGTTTGTTCCATGACTTGGCGATCTTCGGGCATTACCAGTACGATTGATTTCGGGGGAACAATAACCATATTGATATTGATTGAATCTCAATCGCTGCAAGTGTCAAGGGGAGAGATTGCTTGTCCGAATATTGTTTCGCAAACGTTGCTCGATGCAATCCTTCATCTAGAGGTACGTCCCGCTCTATACACGAAACTTCCCTTTATCCTTAGATTATTCGAGTGGAATTTAATAATTTTTGCAATCTTTAAAATTATAGCGTTTAATTCGGAGGAACATGTGAAATATTCCTACAATCGAAGCGTGTTAGCGATGTTCTATTTAAATAGCATGGACAGAGAAGTTAGAAAGGAAGTAGGTTAATCTTGTCTGTTATTAGCTGATTTAGGGTCTCGCGAAACTCCCTTTGACAACTTTCAACGTCAGAGACGACGCGGAAGTAAACTAACAGTCCTTCTATAATGTCTTTGTGTTCCGTTTATGCATTATTCATCTTTGCTTCGTTCCTTATTATCGATTTATTCATGGCCCACATTATGTATACTTTGTTCTTCAACGCTAGATGCTCTTTTACGTCGCTATTTTGCATTGCGTTAGAAAAATAACAACGCTGAATAAATTTTCTATATTAACAATCTCGATAATCTTGAACTACCAAATCCTATCGATTCGACATAACTATCGATATGAACCCATGCTTCGGATAATAAAGTCGAATTCATTTCTTTAAGGAATCTTCATTTTTAATAACATTATTTTTCTTCAAAGGATACGAGCGTTTTAGATCTTTCAGACTGCTAATTCACTTTTCAGGTTAATAACTAGGCTGCGGATTTTATACATTTATGACATAAACGAGTAAAATCATTTAAACAATTTAAAAACATTATCGTATTACTACCAACTCGCTAAAATTATTAAGGAAAGAAATAAATGTCTATGTTGCTCCTATATCGTGCAATTAACGAAGACAATTTTTATTTTGCATAGAAATCCGCAGCCTAGTAATAACAGTCGAGCAAATCGAAGTGGTAATACGTCGCGAAACATACAGCATAGTGAATATTACGGTTGTGGCAAATGAAACAGTGCACAGCGGGCTGGAAACCAGTTTATCGTGTCTATTCAAGCGTTATTACAAGGTTTAAGGTTGTAGTATAGTAGGTCAGCGAATTCGTATCAGCTGTAGTATACATATTAATGTTTATAAAATCGCGATGACCTCAACTTTTTATAAAAAAATATTTCTTTTTGTTATAAACATTGCGGCATCTGTACATCGATTACACAAGGTACAATAGATAATTAAATTACCTCGAACTTCCAAATTTTGTATTTAAAGCGCCATCTTCGCGCACGTAATTGTCAACAATGGCCAATGTTTTGTTACAAAATATCAAAATGAATAAGTAGAAAATCTTCGTCGAAACGTAAGAGCAAATTTTAGTTTCGGCCACGACGTTCCCAGGCCACTGTGCGCTCGTTCCTCGGAAACGGCTCCAATCTAAGACGCCGTATGAATGATTCAGCGGCGTATTAACATTTTTATGCGCGCGTAATTTCGGCCGGACAATCGACACGGTAAATCACCGTTGTAAGTGGCCCGGACGCGAAATTTCTATCGGCGGGCCGTAAATCGGCCATCGGAATAAGAGGATTTAGGAGAGCAGATGCAACAATAACACCAAGACGAGTACGGTTTAATGGGAATGGCCGCATCGATGCGCGATCCCGTTCGCCCGTTATCGTTCTAGATTAACGTAATTGCGTTCGACCCGCGCAATTGTTAGCAACGAACGCCGTAACAAGATCTGCTATGATATCGTTCGGCAACGGCCACCGAAGGGCCCCGGACTTTCCTGTCTCTCTGTTAACTTACCCAAGAGTATCGTCGATAATAATTTCTGTGTACGCCAGTGGGAACCACCCGGAGCTGTGCGTGCGCAGATTCTCCCCAAATTGCCAGCCCTTCTGACGATCTCCTAATAACGCAGTTCCGTGAAACAGATATTACGTTTATGGCGCTTGTTCGCCGGCGGAACGAATAGAACGGCTCGATAAGAACTCCAGCATCCACGGGATAACGAAGTATTCCCCGGGAACTGATTTCTTTCGAGCTGTCCCGATAAGCGATGCCTGATGCCGGCAGAGACATAAGCTAGGTGTTCGTCGAACGTCGTTAGATCGGCTTCTCGTGATACGAGAAACTTTTCTTTGGTCGACCCCTTTATGAACAAATACTTTTTCCATATCTTTTCTTAATATTAATATTAATACTTGGTTTGCGGATCGTTGAAAGCAACTATTTTATATTGCTTCATGAAAATAACGAGCATATATTTGTGCAGATTTTTGTCGATTTTTATTTTTCTATGAATTATTCAAAATTCTTTCATGATTAATATTTATCAGAGAAAATTAAGCTATGGAAAAAGTACAGACATATATTGTTCTGAAAAGCAAGCTTTTAATTCTACGTCTTTTAATTAGTGAATGTAACTAGTATCTTAGTTTTAGATTATAATTAGCTTTCAACACTGTATATTGTTTAAATAATACATATCTAAAATGCATGGAAATAATGTTCGAGCGCTTCATTTCACGCGCAATAAGGAAAATATTCATTTTAATTAAGAATTTCAGGTTCATATTGCAAAATATATGTACTAAATATCTCTTATATATTTCTAAAATCAATTTCAGTGTTCCAACTAGTATTTCGTTAAATCCAAAAATAAATTTCGTCCAGAGACGAATACTATTTTCAAATATTTGTGCTTCATAGTGATTTTTGCTTGGCTCTGCGTGAACTTAAACAATCGAATCAACATTTCCGCGCAGGCCAGACGGAATAAAATGTTCCCTGTCGGAAAACTGGAATTAAATTTTCCTTCGTCAGTAGTCAGTGGTAATCGTAATTTGCTAATTATAATTACCGGATTGCTGCAGCATTAAGAGGAAAGCGGGGTACGTTCCGACGGAACGAAACAGGCAAACGTACAGACATCGAACACTCACCCATTAATGCGATGAGATCATCCTCCAGGAAGCTCAGCTGATTTTCCCCGGAGCTCAAATAGGCATAGACAGCCCTCGCGAGGGGTGCATCGCCCCAACCACCGGAACTCACCCCAGTGCCACTGCCACCCCCGCCCACGCTGCCGCTGTTGCGTGATGCTGGAGGCGCCATGGACCTCGGCCTCGGCGGGATATCCGGAACCTCTGCGAAAACGAGGAGGAATACGATTAATTGGGCTCGTTTGTGCCCTAATGTGCCGCGCGGAGTATTAGGACCTTTGAGAGGAATCATTTTAACGTCGGGATTCCGTGCCGTGCCGTGCGCCAGCCGTTTTATTTATGCTCGAACACGGCTGCCGAAAGTTAAATTCTACTTGAAACGTGGAGAACGCTGCAGAAACGTGGATCGTATTTTTTCAAATTCATCGACGATACTACTTGTTCGTAGGATTTTTAAAAATTATTTTGAGGGATTTTATTTAATTACGAAAGTGCATTGTGATGCGAGGAAAGTGAAAATAATTGGACAGTAAAATGTGTATATCAGCTGTGAAATTTCGTAAGAAGACATAAAAGGCGAAAATAATATATATTTGAAGAAAACATTGTTCTTTTTGTAACTAAATAATGAAATATATTTTGCTGCATGAAGAATCGGTTATTCGAAAAGCTTCCATTGAATAATGTATATAATAGTAATATTTAGGCTTTATATTCTTCAAATGTCTCTTAAAAATGCATGTAAGCGATAAAGCTATGGATTTGCATAAATGGCTGGATAAATATCCACAATTATACTAACGTTATCCGAAAAGTTGGTTATACCTATCTATAATTAAAGAAATGATACAGCTACGTTTTAATACCAAGAGAATGAAGCTAAAATTCTAAAAGAACCAGTTTGAGGTAATTTTATGCACTGCGTTGTAATGGGTATGGCACTGATGTTCATCGTTTCGAGTGGAGACTCGTGAACATAAAATTACAATATCGCAGTATGAAATCCAGGGATTAGCACTCGACGCATCAAGGATTACTGCGTACCGAGCACCTGGTTTCAGCAACAGCGAAGACAACGAAGGAACAGAAGTGTCGCCGCCGTCGAAATCAAAGTTAACGGGAGAACATGGAATTTCCCGTGAACACGTTAGCAAGACAACAGCGATTCGGTGGCACGATACGGCCCGAAACGTACAAACAGTTTGTTTCGCACAAATTGTTTCGTTGATCCCAGTTCCCGCACATCCATTTTCTCGGCCGCGCCAGCTCCACGAGTTCGTATGCACCTGCCGCAGGTTCTGCCGTTCTCGTACCAGTGTTTCTGTTTTACCGCACCCCGTTCAGACCAGAAGAATGGCTCTCAGCCAAAAACCGCGGCATTTCGAACGGGCCGCGCTTACTTGAATATTTCTACCAAGTTTACGTTCTCCCCGTTCTTCTCCTCTCTCTCTCTCTCTCTCTCTCTCTCTCTCTCTCTCTCTCTCTCTTTTCTCGTTTTTGTCCTTTTCATTTCTTCCCCGCATCGGCCGCCGATCTATTTTGCCCTCGCGTTATTACAGGCGAATTTATACACTTGGCCGGCGCGCAAAAGCGACCCCTCAACAAACTTCGCGAAATGGAAAGTTTTGTGTTATTTAGAGGCTTGTTCGGGAAAATGAACAGCGCGCGCGGCAGTGTAACAAAAACTTCGGTGTATCTTACCGGGAAGTTAACGTTAAAGCGACGAGCCGAGACGAGCATCCCCTCGGGAAATGAACGAGCGGCAACAATTCTTAAAATCTTCTGAATTTTCACTTCACTTGCCGGCTTCCACTGGATTCGAATCTTTTGCTGCGAAAGTTCCGAGACGATTTACTCGCGATGAATGTCTGCTGGGATACCGTTTAACAATGCGGCGGAATCTCGGTTGTGCGAAACCAATCATTTGCCTCCTCAATTACTGGATTCATGGTGATATTATATTCCGTTGTTATACTTTCGATACTTGAATAACATTTTAGAGACAGGCCAACCTTGATCATTTTAACAGCTCAAAGTAACGAAATTAATCTAAGATAAAATAAACGTGTCAGATTCTTTGCATTAACGAGTCCTCCGATAAGAAAAATAGAACTTTAAATAATCACAGATTAGATATTCACTATTTATTATATTTGTTATATGTTTGTGATTTAGATTATATGATTACTGCATTATATTATCGATATAGAAGTGGCAAATAAAAAACAAAATTGTTCTTACTTTGAACATCAACAACGAAGGAGTCCAACTTGGACAGTTCGATCGAATAGAATTATATAATTCTTACAATTATATATAATTAGTAACGATGCCGGCAATGGTAGTTAATGGTTAAAGCAAACATTATTCATATTATAAGTGGGACACGGTTTGATTCACGCGCCGGGGTCATCGAAAATTGGATCTCTCAATTTAACTGGTATTGTAACTGGTATTGGTCATTTAACTGGTATTGTATTTCATGTTTAATGCCATCGAATGTACTTCCAAATAAAACAATGAGCGCCAAATTATTCATTGTAGCCTTCACTTGATTTCAATTTAAAGTTCCATCGCTCTTACCGGCGAACCCCTTTTATATCGCCATCTGGAGCACTTTCAAATGAAATTTCCAACGGGATATAAAACAGTTTTACGTCTACAAGGAGTTCCAGTAAATATTTATGCGAAACGACGAACTTTTTGTATGAAAAGTATGCTTCCGGTAGAGAGACTTCACTTGTCGCGAAGATCCTCGAGCCGTTAATTCCAAGTGTCGCGCGGGCCGGATCAATAGGGATCTCGATTAATGCGATTCGTTGCTACGCGGATAATGGAAAAATTGCAAAATTCTCGACTGCGCGGGGGCGGTCGACAAGTGGAATTCGATATTCGACGCAGCGAACTCTCTCGGCGCTCTCCAACTGTTTTGCGAGCACTTCTGCAGCCGGTCGTGTTGCAAACGTTTGTTACGTGTTCAACCCCAATGTCGACTCGCTCGAAGCGTACTCGACCATTCGGTTTAGCTACAATAAAAACGACCCCGGTGTCGCGTCCCCCGGCTTCTGTCTCTGACGAGCGTGTACGCATCTGCGAGGCCCACGCCTCGTTCCGTATGCGAGCGCGACTCCAAGTTTTTGGTTTTTTGGCGACTAAGCCGCCGTTGGACAAACGACGACACAGATTGCGCGTCGACAGAGGAAAAAAACACACAATTCCTCCGACGAACGCGCTCGAAACGCGCCGCAAATTTCAGATCTTCGGATACGAAATGCCGGATTTTTGCATATACCGGCGCGCTGTTTCCGCGAGAAATTTAATAAAATGTTCGTTGTTGTCCCGCGGAATTTCGAACGAATTCGAAAGCGAATTCGCCGCTCGACGAATCCGGCGATTGTCGTCGACTAATTCGTGCAATCTATTCATTTGTAATCAAGCAAATCATGTAACTCCACAAGCGGAATAAATTACTACACTGTTGTACACATTTATTATATGATCGTCTACAAATCGTTATTTAATCCCTTGTATAATATTGTCGTAAATTTGTTTTACTATTCGAACATCCCCGAACACAATTCCAGCGTGTTTTAATAGATCTACCTTAAGTATAACAAAATATCGATGAATCAACGATGAACTGGACGAACAAAAATTTGCGAGGAACGAACAGTGATATTTCAGCGAACGACATTGTAAAAATTTATCGTGGTTGTCACGTATAATGTTATGCAGTCGATATTTCAGCGCGGGCCGATACGAATATTCGGTGTAAATTTGTGGAGCGTTTAACTCCGAAAATTCGACATTTATTTCCATTTGGTAAAGCGTACGAATGGCCGGGTGAAAAAGTTCGGCCAAAGCGCGGCGCATAGTATAACGCGGATAGCTTAATGAGTGTATTGTGCTCCGTAAAATTAGAGACAGAGCACCGTGAAAAATAAGGGGGATCCGTATCACCGGCGGATCCGTTTTTTCTCTCGCGTGTTTAGCTTTTATTGTATCAGATTGCATTTCGGCGCGAAACTCAGTTTCCGCATTCATAACTCCAATGCTGAAACCTGACGCGCGAGGTGTCCACTCGGACACAAAAATTTAATTGCGCCATCGGATTTTCGTGCGCCGCCGCGTGCTACAAATACCAGAAAATGGTTAGGGCTGCGAAACTAACGGGCCCGGCCGTCAAATTTTACTGTAATTCTAATAAAGTTTAATCACTAGCGCGCGGAGAAACCGTGTTCGTGCCCGGGAACCGCGTTATTGTAATATAAAAATCAGCCGAATAAAAAACTATGCTTCGCCGCGGAGCTTCGTGTAAATTTACGTTGTTCTAAACGGAATTTACCAAAACGACAATTGAACGCACAATGCTCCTTTATTGCACGTTCAGCCCGGAGAAAAATAGAATAAACCGTGTGCGGATTTCTTTCATTTTTTTTCTCTCTACAGTTCTTTTGTGTAACGTGGTGCATTTGCAATACGGAACGAGGTTATTTACCAACCATAGTGAAATCATACAATTAAACTTCTGATTCGTAATTCTTAGAAATTAGATATGTTACAGTATGCTGAATTCAATTAATATATAATTAAATCCTGACTTAAAATAACATTCTTTTAATTAAGCTCCCTAAAATTCTATAACTCTTAAAAATTGAAAGAATTGCAATATGTTGAATCAAATTGATCTGTAATCAAATCTACTCGGCGACTTGAATGAAACTTTTCTAACAATCTCTGTAAATTCTTGAAGCTGGACAAAGCAGAATTCGCCGTGTCAAAATTTTGGTGCACTGAGAACAATATGGGACGCGGAACTCTGTGTTCTACTGACGTCTCGAGACTCTTGATGAAAAATTTTATGATGGATGCTGACTTACCCGGGTCCAAAGATAACGTAGAAGCGTGGAGGTTGGCTTCCGACCTTGCTCTAGACAGAGCTGTAGGTAGGTGCGATGATGGGCCTTGATAAGTGGTGCTCGACACGTTTCCGGAAGGCGGTCCAGGTCGAAGTTCCAAGCAAGAGCTGTCCATGCTTCTGGTCTTCCTCAATTGCGAGCTCATCGTGAGCTCCGAGCCGCCATTTTCTTCGTCCTCGGGCCAAAATGAAACTTGCTAAACAACAATGCGGAAGGAAGCGGTCAATACGATCATAGTATTCTAGAACGCCACACCACTGAACACGCCATTGCGGACGTAATAATCTTATTCGCTTCACTGTTATCGAAGTTACAAAGACGGTAGTAATACTAACAACGACAAGGTTATTAACAAATATTTCGTTTCTCTAATTTCAGCAACTTTGGAAGACAAAAATCAGAAACCAGTCGTTCTGACATGTTTGGTAATTCTAGCGTCACTAAAGTATATATTATAATAGTATGATATCAGACAATTTTATTATTCCAATTGTAAAACATGAAAATGTATTTTCCTAAAGTGTTTTACGTAGTGTTATATATTAAAATAATATTTAAAGTCTCTTAATATTTTTAACAAGTTAAATCAATTATACCGAATTTTAATAAATTCGATCGCTAAGATAATGTTTCAAAGAAATGATAACTATAAATTCAATTGTCTATAGAATAATATATACTCTGCAAGATTCATTATAATTTAATTTCTGCTGCCTAATTAAAAAATTAGTACTCGCTGAGACAAGTTCAGATTTGAAGACTGAGAATAGAAAAATTTACCAGCGGAAAATTATTATCCTCACTTGCGAATATTAACTTTCATTCCGAGGAACATATATAATAATAACGCCGAAGTCCAATTTCAGTGGATCATAATGTTTCACGAGTCTCGCAGAGCTTATCACAGTGAACGCTGTTTCTTTGAGAAACTCCGGGTCTCGTCGCTCCTCTTGTACGCCCAGAGTCGTCCTCGTAAGCACTATTTACTACTTCGCAAAGCTACATATAAATTCGGAAGAAAACACGGGATAACAATGAGATACTCCCAGCATCACTCACCCTAAGTCTGGAGGCGAACATATCTTCCACGGATTGGGGCAAGTATTCCCTGGTAGCAGCTACCTCGCGCCACTTATCAACCGAGGGATGAAGAGCAGCTAACGCGACCTCATGAAAACTCGCATAATGTTTCGCCAAGGAGCATTGTCGCTCGAGAACAAAGCCGTACCTCCTTCGTTCCTGCGTCATCGCCTGGAAAAAAGGGTTAAGGGCCTCGAATCCAAGTCATGCATTGTCGTTAGCCTGCTTTTTTCGGCGGATTCATTATTCAATCGCCATCGAGCCGCGACGCTGCCTTCCTCGCGCCAGAATTAATGACCGATGGACAGTGGACCGTCGTGCAAACATTTTTCACGAGAACAGAAAAACGGGAGCTGGGTACTTTTATTTCGGTTATTTTTAATAAAAAGAAGCTAACTTATTCGATGAACGTAATGTTTATTATACTCGAAAAGAAATAAAGGCACAGCCATTGAGCGCTCCACTGTAACCTTTGCAATATGAATAAATAAAATTATATTCTTTTTAATTTATTAACCATTTTTCTAACTGTTTTCATGAAGGTTATATTTTGTGTTAGTATACTCGTCAGAAACGGCTAGTTGGTAAAGTTAAGCAAGTAATTAAATGTAATAAAATAAATCGTTACAATTTATATATTATAACAATCACACCTTCTTAAATAGATTGCAACAGCTGACCCACTAAATCATTATCCATTTATTCATACAACAAAAGTTCAGTAGGAAGGAACTTCGTCTACATGTCAGACTGGAAAATCGATAACTCGTAGTACCGAAAAGCATGTTCTACGATTAAAAATATTGAACAACCCCGGCTGGGTAATTGTTTCGGGACTGTATCGGATCAATATTTCGAGAATGTAATTTCTCCGTGCAGTAAAATAATGAACACGTTTCGCGTAGAACGATGCGCGACGTCAGATTTAGGCGGCATACTCACGTTCTTCAAGCTCTGCTCACAAAAGGCGTCTAGCTTGGACTTCTCTTCCTCGAGGATCTGCATGTTCTTCAGCTCTTTGTCCATGGCGAGTCCACTCTTGCTGGCGCCCCTCGACTTTTTCCTCTGCTTCTTCATCGTCGCGGCGGCCTTGCTGTACGTTTCGGACCTGGTCTTGTGCTGCTGGAGAAACTTCTTCTGTTCGCTCTGCGAAACGTATTACTTCATTATTCATCGGCCCGTTGGGCGGCTGATAGCTTCGCCGTGGATTCGGAGCTTACCTGGACCACCTTCGTGTCTTTCTCCAGGTTCGTCTCGAGGGGGACCAGCAGATCCACGTAGAACGCCTTCAACTGAAAGCAAGCAGAACGGCCAGGTTGCAGCGAGAGGCTCAAGACACTGGAAGATTTTAATGCCGCGGAAGCGCGGAAAGTGAATTCGAAACGAGCTTAGGTAATGAGGGACTTTCAACGTCTGCCCGGCCTACCCGGATGCCGGAGGACCACCCAGCCACTTTCGTTCGCAATGTTGCCGACTATGTTTACGAGCTGTTGTCTGACCCCTTTCGAGCTCGGGTAGAACGTTCTGATTATTCGAACCGGGAGACTCGTAAACCGCAACGTCGCCGCGTCGTCCACGAGGAAACGCTTCTTTCGACACTTTCACAGGTGGTTCGGCTGGCTAAATTAGTAGACAGACCACTTATCGCGTTAAATACGACGCTGTTCTCTATCTGGTAACTTATGGTCGTACGCAACAGCTGCGTAGGCCATTCCTGATTATCTACTTCAGTAGGCGAGGTTCTAAGATTGATTAAATATCGATAACAAGCGAATAGAATCTTACTACAGATTGGATAGAAAATAATTGGCGCAATGTGAATGTCTATTTATCAATCGTAGTGGACATTTATCGAAGCGCAGACCATTTCGTATAACAATTTCGTAAATTTAAACTGCATCCTTCAATGACTGTTCAAACTTTATTAGTTAAATCTAATATTTTAGCATTTTCATATATTTTGTCTTTTCTTAAAAGATATAATTTTAAAGTTTAATGCTTACAATACTTATTAAGTCGTGTATAATATGTGAACACATAGTTAATTGATCCCTTCTATAAATGTATATGGAAAAGTGAATAAATCTCTGAGAGATTCGAACGCTTCGAATAAAATAAAAATTGATTACCAGTCTATACTTTCACATGATATATTAGTATCAAACATGAATCAACCAAAAACCTTATCGAGTATAATGCTAATGAATAATGCGCGTATACAGAGCCAAGAGATTAAAGGCGATGAGGCCATTTGATACGAGCGATAAATGCATAGAAATTACCGGGGTGATTTGCTTAACGTTCCGCGCGGGAAACAGAAATGTAATCCCGTTCGCGGAAGAATTAATAAACAAGAATTTGTTAACAGTAACACGGATTCAACGAACACGGCGTCATGCGAAATTCATCGAGACAGTTGTTAATTAATACGAGCCGGCCGAAATTTCATTGTGCCTCGAGTTCACGTACGATCGCCTACAAATTAACGAGGATTTATGGCCGAATTAGCGGCGGTTATTCATGTTTAATAACTACTCGCATCGAATGAACTTTGCAAACTTTCACGGATGATTCCATTGGCAAAGATTCAGATATTTGTTGCGGGTGCAATGTTTCGTAATCGCGAATATACTTGGAAACGTTTTCCTGTTAAACGCGCCGTCTCGCATTGTTGCAAAAAATTCGAGAGCGATATTAATTGCAGGGTCAGCTTATGGAGTTTCGATGTTCAACCCTTTAATCGCCACCGAGTTCTTGATTTATTTATAAGAAAAATTAGATCAAAAAGAACACGAAAAGAGAAACGAGGATAAAAGATTTCAAGAACATTTTTAATTAGAAGACGTTTGAATCGACTTTCTCCTTCACTGAATTTGTTGACAGAATTTTTGATTTATTTACAAGAAGAATTACATTAAGAAGTACATAAAAAGAGAAACCAACAGAAGATAAAATAATTCTAAAAGATTTCAGATTAAAAGATGTTTTAATAAAGCGTCTTTTCCGCTGAATTTTACAGAACATGTATTTACGATGGGAATTGCATATTGCACGCGATTGTGCGATAACGATCCACGAAATTGAAAGAGAATAGAGCCTTTAATTTAAAGTATTTGGAAGTATCGCGCGCCGGAAATTGTCGAATCAATTTCGATCACAGTCGAAGCTGCCGCTAAATGCGGAAGGAAAAGGAACGATTGTTCCTACGGACAATCGGGAAATGTGCGGCTGACATATCGTGCAGTGCGACGCGTCGCAGCGCGGGAAATCTGTCGGGACGCATGTCGAAATAAAAATCAGAAAATCCATCCAGTGGAGCTAGTCGTCGAAACGAAATCCGCGGGGCCGGCGGCGGCGGCGGCGCGGTGTTAGTCGCGGACGAGCCGACGCGGCGGGACACGGCTTGATCGGAATTTTTTTCCCATTCCCTCCGCGGCTTAATGGACATTGATTAGAGGCAGCATTTCGATCAGAAATACGTTTCCACGAGTGGGCAACCTTCTACCCGGCAGTCGATCGCTGCCCGTGAAAAGCGGCCGCTGAAAGGGAAGAGAAATACGAGTTCAAGTGGCACTGTTGATGCGCTGAAAAGAGCCCGGCTGCATTCTCGATGCATTTTGCTCGGCCGGCCGTGCCTCTTATCCACCCGTTCCCTGATCAAACTCATGTTTCTTCTTCTAATGAACGCGCCGCTGCTCAGATTCGGCTGGCCGGCGACCTACGAACTAGTTATCTCCGTTGATCGAGGTAGACTTCGACGAGACGACGTTAAAATAAGTTAAAATCGGAAGAATCGTTTTTTAATGACGCATTGTGTGCAGTGATTTAGTTAAAAATCAGCGGAATGCCAACAAAGAATAGTTTCTGTTTGCATTGAAACAATAGATTTGGTCAAGGAATAAAATTTTCAATATTTGTAATATGTTAATATGGAAAATAAAAATTACTCTAGAAATAATTAAGCAATATTTATCATTTAAATATCTAGTAGTCTATCTATCTATAACTAGTAATGAAAAATAATTTAAGTAAGTTTGAATGCATGCGAATGCTCTAAACGTTTCATGTGTGGTTACTATTATTTATTTAATCCGAAAAACTTTAACAATCTGTATGGTCAGGTCTGAGAACACTTTTTATATTTTCCTTGCATGTCTTCTTGTTCTTTTATTATAGATGCCTTTACGTGGTCGAGCAAATATGAATATTCTAGTGAAGCGAAATGATTTTCTTCGCTGTCTTATTTACAATGTAAACGGAAATTCATATTTGCCATGAATCAATCGCTTTCCTTTCGCTTCAATTCCCAAATTGACTGCGCTGACCTTTACGACTTTATTACAGGTGCTCCGCGCAGCGATGCTGATGGATTGGAACGGTCGTAGAATCTTCGAAAGTCAGGTCCACTATTTAACTGGCCCGCATTCCAGATCTTCCCTCTTTTGCAATGTTTGCACAGTTAATGGAATTGGCTAGAAGCGGCGAACGCGCGGCGGAAAGAAATTGGAGAAATTCTTCAAGATTTAATGTTATTCCTCGATGAACGATATCAACCGAAGAATTCAATATGGATAGTATTGCAACATTCGAGTATTCCCATCTATTTATATTTTATTGATTACAGACATTCTAAAAATAACTACGGCATATTCACGAACTCGAAATCCACTCGAACGTATTGCATTTGTTACATTCCAAATGATACCCTTCAAAGAATTCCAATAAACCGGATATGGAAAAAGTGCAGAACGTAACAATATATTTCACTCTCTGTGGTCCGAATTTTTCATATTTGTACAAATAAATTGTATACGGGTGCTCTCAGTCCATATAGCTTTAAATATCTTTGATGCGATCCCGTAGAACAAAGAATTTCATAGTACTTGATTAAAAATATTTGTTGTTAGCTGATATCATCATTTAACGCTGCAGAATTCATGCACATTGAATTTAGCAACATTTGTCTGCTATGTAAAAGAGTGTTAAAAATTAATATTGCGATCTGAACACGAATATCAGTCTCCCAATGTAAATTATTAATTAATTAACAATGTAAAAAAACCTGAATTTAATGTAATGTGCGAAGTACGGTTTTAAAATTACGATGCATCTACTTGAATACGAAGGGGTACATTAAATACATTAAATACCCTTTATAATACAGAATATAATACATTCAACGATTCCATACAATATAAAATTTTAAAATCACATGTGTT
This sequence comes from Augochlorella aurata, assembly GCA_028455555.1. Classification (NCBI taxonomy): domain Eukaryota; kingdom Metazoa; phylum Arthropoda; class Insecta; order Hymenoptera; family Halictidae; genus Augochlorella; species Augochlorella aurata. The sequence goes on along the minus strand of CM052154.1, from coordinate 6,663,044 downwards.
AATGTTCTTAATTCCGTATTTAATATTACGAATTAAAAACGCCGAACAAGTGGCAGAGTCGGAACAAATGATAAGGGGTTAACGTAGCGAGAATTAAACAGCGTTGGAAAAAGAAAAGCGCTGATCGAGTGTGGGAACCCCGGCAGTATGCGAAACATAGTAGAACGGCGTTGCTTTAGCACGCCGTAGCCCGCCGGGAAACAAATCACCGAATTTTCCCCGAGTTCCGTGACTCTCGAATCCGACGCAACGTTTCTTGAAGCGGCGAGGGCGCACGCACGGCCGATTTTATTTAGGGGTTTGACAGTTTTACGTTCGGCTTTCTCGTGGCTGTATAAAAGTACACCGCGTTATTTATTTGTCGGGGCTTTTCTTTCGCTCTTCGGTCCCCGTCACGGTGTGCGCGGGGCGCGCCGTGTGCGACGCGCGCGCGGAAAAACGCGTGTGCGTGATATTTCTCTCGTCGGTTTACGAGCCGATCGAAAACGAATTTACCGTTCGTTCTGCTCGCGGGAACGCCGCGCTCCCGACAAAACGCTGTAAATGACGTTTCCGTAAACGTGTTTTGATTCGCAAACTCGCGGATTTAATTAAGCAGTTCGGTAACGGGGTCCCCGCAAGACAGAGGGGGAAAAAAGAGCGGCGAAAGACCCGGCGCAATTTTAATGCCGCGTACCCGCGAAACTTTTACAAGCGAGTTTACGATCTGTTTCCGGGTTTACCGTCGAGTTGCTTATTTCATTGTTCGCCCCCTTTTCACAGTCCCGGGGCCAGGCGAAAGAGGAATCCGGCGTTACTCCTTTGTTCTTTCCGATCCCGAACCCCGGTGCTCACCGATTTCCGCTGGAAAGCAGAAACCCGAGGAATTCTTTTCGAACTTTCGACAGTCCGCGCTCGGGCTACACAACGGGCCACTACCGAAGACAATGACGATAGAGAACCATCGCCGCGTCGAATGCAAAGCTTTTCCGTTTCACCGCTTTCGATTGTTCCTCGTCAAAGATACTTTGTAATTAATTATTCTTTGTTTCTGATCGCGGCGGATTAACTCGAGCCGGGAACCATTTGAAAACGTTTTCCTCTATTTGGGCGGAAAAGACCTGCGTGTTTAATGAGAACGTGCTTTACGTGGCTGTAATTCGTTCGGCGCAATTTCGATAATTTATCGGGAGCTCGGAAGTTTGTCTACGGGCAACGAGAGCATTTTCTATTGTCATGCGGGCGAGTCAAAATTATATTCGGGTGAATTTTGTATAAATTTACGTAATTTATTTATATAATTGAAGTATAAATGATAATTGAAATATAAATGATTATGTCGCCCTCATATTGATGTCACGGCAATCAAAGTTTTAATAGTCTAATTAGGATATACTGTTTTAATACTGTAATTATGATATGCCTTTTTAATAATGCAATTATGCAATTAATTAAATATCATAGATTTTCTTGATAATATAATTATGAGTTTTTAAAAACCTGCGCTGAATCGATTTTTATAATTCGAATTTTCGCGAACTCGCGCATTCGTGACAATGGTCGTCGAAGTGTTGAAACAATGCGACGAATTCTCCCGCAATAATGAATCGATGATAAATCGGAACAATCTCAGAACAAGACAATACAGTCACGGATTGTAGATGCACCGATGCCAGCATGCCCTAACAATGCACAGCATCCGTTACTCTAAACGTTTCGGCCTTGCGTTTCGAATGCCAAGATTCCTCTCAGTCTCGCCTCTCCACCCACTCGCTGGTCTCCTCTCGCGCGAAACGCAAGCTGAAGGATGGATGCAGGAATGCGAGCTTTTCAAGACGGATGTGAAAATCCAGCATAAAAAGCAAGCAAAGTCACGGACCTTCGAAACCGGCGAAACGCTCGGGCAAACATCCCCGCGTCTCTCTCACTTTCTCTCTCGGTCCCGTAGCCCTTTCGCCCCTTCATTCCTCACTTTCTCCCTCTCTCTCTTTCTCCCTCTCTCTCTCTCTCACTCTCTCTCTCTCTCGCTCTCTCTCCCTCTATCTGTGCAAATTTGAACGGCTGAAAACTCGCGTCAGCGCCCCCTGGAGCAGTCCACCCCTATCCACCAACGCTCGACGTCTGCCGGCCAGAACCGGATGGTTCGCTTTCATGGTTCGAAGCCCGGCTACTTCCGGAGCACCGTCCGTCAATGGAACGTCTAACGTTCCACCTACGTGTTTCTATACTCGTTAGACGGAACCAGAGATATCTTTACCAGACAGCGTTTTACCACTGTTTTCGTTCTCCCGATTGGCAGGCGGATTTGGTTTCACTTCTGAATGGTAAGAACTGTTTCAACCCTTTGCATCAAGTTTATACACAGGTGTCGTACTGGTCGGAATGAATTTTCATTGGCCGAACAGTCATACACAATGTGCAAGACTAAGCAGAAAATTTTTTTATTAATATTATTGTATTATTATATTTATATTATTATAATTATATTATATTATATTTATATTCTATTTATATTATTATATTATTATACTGTCTTATTTATATATATATACATATATATTGTATTTCAAATTTATTAATTCATTTTTGAAGTTCAGATATATGCAACACAATACTATGATTTAATTTTATGTAAAAATATGTACGAAAAATAAATAAATAGCTTTGGTGGCTGAGAATAGATGTACAACCGCAAAGGGTTAAAGTAACTCCGCGTAAATAATGGAGATTTAGAAATAATTACTATATCGATGTTGCACCAGCAAGTACTGAAATTGATACACAGTATCAAAATTGTTATGATGCCGAAGTCAGAGTAATTAACAGTATGTTTATTATAATATACATGTACTGTGTTTGCGAGTCGATAAAACTACAATATTACTATCCACAATAATTGGCATATTATATTCGCAATGAAACACTATACCATTTCTTGCACCTCCAATTTGATTATACTGTTTTAGCATAATATTTAGTGTGATATTTCTATATTAGATTATAATATTATGTCAGTATTCGTATAATTGAAATTACCGAAGCACTATCATCTTATTAATACCTGACATGTCATCGAACGTTACAATTCAACGAATATTATTGTTTTACAATTTCGATATTAATACATTTATCATATCAGTTTTGGTACAGTTTTATTAACGCAATGTCGATATTAAAATTATGCCGGTTTTAAGTTAACTAACCTCGCTCTTAACTAAAGAGAATCGGCGAGCGTAGTTTCAGGCTGCTCCGAGCGAGCGAGACTTCGAGCCTTCATTTTTCTCGTTCGAAAGAAAGTTCGAGGCTTGTTTATTGGTGCAAGCTCCGTGGATGTAGCCAGTTCTGCGAACTGTGGGAAGGCAGTAGGCCAGGAAGGTGAAACAATGAAGTTTCGAGGGTTATTGTTGGCCATCCGGTAGAGTTGGCTTGTCGGCCGGATTTCCTTATTAGGACATTTTTGTTCGTGCTGCTCCTAATTTGCTGTTACTAGACTGTAGATATTTGCGCGAGTTTTCGTTATTACTGCGGTCTAGTTTCGACGTTGTTTTTACTGGAGTTACTTGGTGCTCCTTTTTCCCAGATGAAATGTAGGAGAGCTCGGTAGAATCGTTCATACCCAAGGGAAGATCCACGAATCTTCTGCGTGTTCAGTTTACGAACACGCCATTAAGTAGACTGCGGATTTTCATGCAAAACGAAATCTTTCTGCGCCAATTTGCAGAGGAAACCCTATAGAAAATGGTCGATCCCTTTCTTTAACATTTTAAGATTCATCATTTTCAGTTGCATATACTCAATTTTATTTTACTCCGATTTAAATACCGAACAATATGCAAACCAGTTGTCGTTGTTAATAATTTAGCGCATAAGTTATATGGTGTCTCCCTAAGACGCACAAAGAGATTTGAACTATAGACATTTGATCTTCGGTTTCACTTCGTCTGATTCGGCTTTCACGTGGCTGGGGGAGATTTTTTAAAGAGCGACGTTCCCGTCGACACTTTCGATTGGATTGTCGCGGCCCAGGACGCGGCATCCGTTCGCGATGATAAGAAAAGGGAAAACAAAGCTGCCGGAGATTGGCATTGTGCCAGCAGGAGCGATCCTTCGGCAACCGATCCGTCGTCGTCTACAAAAAAGCCTGCCGTATCATAGCCCCCGCTCGACAAAAAGGCCCCGAGACTTCCTAATATATCGACTCGGTGTTTTTCGCTGATTCATAGCCCGGCATCCCAGGAAGCGATTAACGAGACTCTGATAATTCATCGCTCGCTCGACGAACAACCGTGTCTCGTCCGCCATTCGATCGGCGGAGCGGACACGACAAAGGTGCGATGTTTATAATGAAGTTCCCCTGCACTTTGCAAACTTTTCCGTCACGGAGAGTTCATAGACTCGCGGAACTTCAGAGGCGGTCGCGACGGAGCTCGACGGAAAAGGGAGGACGCGCTTTGAAACCTTTTAGAACCGTGATCATTAAATTGGTGACTTGTTGCTGAAAGGGTCACCGTCTACGGCCGCCGTTTCGTCGATCATTTCCAAACGAGCACCAGCTCCAGTTTTGCCTCGCGAAGTTAATGAAGCGAAGTAATCAACTCGCAGCTATTGTGTCCCGGAAATATTGACACCTCGGTTCTCGTAGACAGCTGCTGGTTCTTAGTGGTAGCATGTATGATCCAAAAGTTTGCAGAATCAGTTGGCCACTGAATAACAGCTCCGATTCAACATTTTACGTTGTAAAAGAGCTGGCGTTGAAGATATTTATTGTTCAGAAGTGACGGAAATATGAAACAAGCTTTTGAGACCCAATCATCGTAGATATACGTCGAATTCAGCATCGTTTTTCTAGGATTTTGCATGCAGCTGAAAATAGTTTAAAATATATATATATATTTGACATTGATCCTTTAAATAAAAGCTTATAAGGATTAATGCTGGATCGCAAAAAATAGAGGATGCTATCATTCCAATTGCTTTGAGAACCGCGATTCAATAAGAAGATTGAAGGTACGAAAATATGAAAAGTTGACATGAAAGGTTATTTGAAACGGTCTCAGGTATTACACATTTTCGGATCGTTAGACATTTTTAGGACACCCTGTATAGATCGGTGCAGAATTATAAAGAATAAAGAATACCAGATATGAACAATCGCTCTAGAAAATGCGAGTCAATAGAAAGATCACCCTCTGCTCAGACCCATGCACCCTGTGCATCGAATCTACTCAAAGAATAATAAATTCTGATAATAATAAACTCTGAATGGGAACTCGCGGTCAAAGCCCACTTAGTGCCAATTGTTTAACAAAAGCGGCTGCGACAGAAAAATCTCGGCGTTCCCTTGTTCGCCGTACCTCGCATGAATGCTACTGTCAGCGAGTTAGCTCCCCCGGCATTGGCACACTCGGCAACAGAGGAAACACATTTATAACAACGAGTAAACAGGCAGTCAAGGTAGTCCGAGGGCCAAGAATGGTCCGATAGAAAAAAATTGTGCGTAGGGTCGCGTTGAATAAACAGCATTGAACGCCATAGAAGACCCTCCGCGTCGCGACCTTTCACCATGGCCCATTGGATTCTCCTCTAATCTGCGCGAAAGGGTCCATCGGCCCTTCTCCGCTCTTTGCGGACGATCGTTTCAGCGGAACGCAACGGCTTTAAAAGGTTCAAAAGGTAATGCAAGGCTGCTCGAATTTGAGCCAGACCACTCGAAGGATTCATCTTCGCTTCCTACCCCTTTCGCCATTCTACGAAAACCATACCCTCGCACACCCCCTCGGCAATCCACTTAAGAACATAAAGCTGTTCGTCGGGTGGGCGCTTTCTTTCCAGCCGTCAGGCTTCTGGAATCGAAAATGCGCTGCCAGCGGAATTCCACCGGTAGAGATGACTTGTGGCTAATTGCGAATGAGCGTTTTCCTCAGCCGAACATTGTTCCCTGCTGGGTGCAGGGATCTCTCGGTAGCCGCGTTTCCGAAGATTTCGTAATTTTGAATGAAACAGGAACTGAGAGGTTGGGCACATAATTGATTTAATGCAACAGAAATTGAAACATTGAGTGTAGTAATTGTTTGATTAAAGAGGAACTGAGAAGATAGATATACAATTAATTTAATAAAACGCGAATGGGGAGGTTAAGTATATTTTTTATGTAATAAAACGAAGTTAAGTACACGAATAATTTAATAAAACAGAGGTAGAGAAGATAGGTATACTGTTCATTGAATGGAACACAAACTGAAAAGTTAAGTGAGAAACTAATTAATGAAACAGAAATGGAGGAGTTAAAAACACTATTTATATAATAAAACAGAAACTGAAGATTTAAAAGGAGACTGAGTAATTAATTACACGTGTCACGCAATCGATCAACTTAAATATCAATATTAAAATTTAATTAACCAACTAAAGTCTAACAATAGCAAAGAAGATTTGAGCCAGTCAATTTTGGATGCCGAGGAATTCTTGCTGAATAAAATGCAAACTGATAATATCGATAAATTCACCTCGTAATTCACTGGTATTACAAGTTTATATCGTGCAAGAGGTCCCCAGGGAGCTGAAATGCTAAACAGGTAGATTCTCCGCACCTAGCAATATTTATGAGAATTCTTTTTTCACTAAAACTCTGAACAACAAAGATCCCTTTAACTCTACTGCATGCAAAATCGCTTTAAATGTCTACTCTGCGCAAACTCCACCGATTTATAACTTCAAAATGAAAGTTTATGCTAAATATACTAAAATCATTTGCATCTGTTGGTTGCAATTTTTATTTAATATTTCCATTCCATTTTAATCCTCTTAGCGCCGACCAAAAGAGTTCCTCTATACTTAAGCGAAGCATACTAAGCCTGTTTGATGTACTTTGGTAAAATTTTGGAAAGAAATTATTTTTGTAAAATCTGGTAGTTAAAAAAGTCAAAAAGGAAGAAGAAATAAGAGATATAATATTTATACTGTATTTGAGATTTGTAAAATATTTGAAATAAGATATTTATAAAATACACAAAAACATTTTCTCGAGTATAGTCAACAACGATATATCATTGTTAAGTATTAAAAGGGTTAATATTTCTACTTGCACACAATGTCTATTCCGTAAAGCACCATCTAAATACTCAGAGATATAAAAAATATAAAACTTGTTGAAGTTTTAGAGCTTATCTTCTCTAGAGTAACGAAACAAGCATCAAGACAGAGGTTATGCAACAGAGCAATGCATTATCCGAAAGATTGATTAGCCGGCTCGTAGGCGGGACGAGACGACGTCAGAGTCCCGTCTCATTAGTCGTCACCGATAACTTCCAAATAATCCGGTAACTCCTCTCATCGTTCCACGGCGGAACTATGTCGACGGCGCGGCAGAAAAAGGTTCGGCGTGGCTGGCTGAAAGTTTTCATCACGGGGCGACTTTTCCCTAGGGAAGTCGCTTGCCAGTTCTGACAGTAACTACATATCGGAGTCGGGCCGGGCTCTCGGTCTTGCTCTCTCTTTTGTCCCAGCCCCTGACCCCGCTCGCTGGCTCGCCAGAGCGATCGCGGCTACGAATTACACGTCACGAGAACCATATCTCAAAAGTTTCCCCCTCGCGGTGCTCCCCGGAGAAACAAACGGAGCCATCCGACCCGGCAATACCCGATCAATCGATGACAGGCTCTCTTTTGTAACAATGAAGGCGCACCGGACGCGAAACCCGAAGAATCTCATGGAATTTTCATCAATTTTTTCGCCTGGCCGTGGTCGCCACGGCTGCACGCCAGGCCGCCGGCATTAATGAAAACGGACACTGCGATGGAAACCACGGAAGTCGCGGAGTTTCTTCTGCTGTGCTGCGACCGTTCTTCGCTCCGCGACTTGCACGCCTCGCGAAATTGTAAATTCAGCTTCTTGTTCAATTAATTGAGTGTGGTAGTGATATATTTGAGTTGTAACTTGCTGTAGGAATAGATGGGTTTCGTAACTTTATACTTTCGTATATTTTGCAGATAGCAAGTTTCTCACAGAAAATTAATAATTCATTGTTTCGTAGGATATTGTAAATTCAGCGACTCCGTTCCTCGTGGACATCGACGAGATTCTACGAACGGAGACGGCTATGCATAGTAACTACCATGGAAATGAACTTATAATTTTTTCCAATATTGTTTGTAGATCGTATTCGCCTCTTTGCAAATCAAATTAATCCTTCCGAAGATCTTGTTCATCTTTTTGCAGATCGAATACGTTCTTTTACAAATCTGATTCGTTCTTTTACAAATCTGATACATTCTTTTACAAATCGGATTCATACTTTTACAAATCGTATTCAGATTTCTGCAAATAGAATCCACCCTATTGTAGATCGTACTCATGCGTCTGCAAATCGAATTGATCCCTTTGTTTTTTTTCAAATCAAATTAATTCTTCTGTACATCATGTTCACCCTTTTGCAAATCAAATTCGCGTCTCAAGAATTGCAACAAAACTTAAAATGCTTCAACCAAAAATATTCAATGCGAAGTTATTGATTATTATTAATAATCATTAATGCATTAACGAATACCTTGGCCGATGTGATATTTTTTAGTTAAACCAAAGATTATTATTAATCTCTTAGAAAAATTTCCTATAGAATTCCAAAACGCCATTGGCAAAAAATGGCAAAATGCCACTATTTTGACATAAGGGATATTTATTTTACATAGGGGATATCTATTACCGTGTACAGAAGGTGGAGGAAATTCCTCATAAATCGAAAATTAGAGTAAAGGATTGCATTCGATTGTCCCCAGTTAACGGGAGCAGACTCGAGCCCGCGATAGTGACCCAGCGATTCGGTATGCAATAGATCCAATACTTTCCACCCGGCGTGCACCATAAATCCCCCAGCTGCTTGGAGATTCCCGGCATCTTCGGCCATGTAGATTTCCCCCGATAAATTGCATCGAGTATCGCGCGGCGGGGTCTTGTCGGCCGGAAAATCAAACCTGAATACTTCATAAGAACGATCCACAGGAGGGCAGACATTCGTAACGAGCTTAGGATAGCGGGGCGAGTGTCAAGGAGGGACCTGGTCGAATAAATCGTCCCGCGGCGGGCCGGCACAGTTCGCGTTCGAATTATTATTTAAATAAACGAGCGCGGCTGACGCAATTAAAAGTAGGGAAGATTTATGCGGGCCGCGCGAGAAACCGAAATACACGGAGCGGTGAATTCGGCACGGAGACCGTCGACCCTGCCGGAATATTAATTGGAAAGTTAAAAGAGAGTTTTGGTCATTTAGCTCGTCTCTGTCTCGCGGTGTTCCGGATCCCCTAATCGCGGCAGCTTCCTTCTCCGGCTGCTCTACCAATCTCGTTTCGCTTCTGGCCTCGCTACGAGTCACGTTTGCGCCGGCACGCAGTCCTGAATTCCCCCGAAATCGTGGACAATGCTAATAACTCGGTAATTATTGACTTTCCACTCTGTATAATTTATATGGTATATCTTTAATAGTATAATATTTTGTATATAACAAACGCTGCGCGAGCAATTGAATATATCGCTCAAAAAATTAATATAAAATAGACGGAACTAATATTTTTAATTTTCGATAAATCAGTTGGTATAACCATATAATATTACAATAGATACATCGGTGTAATGACTATTTTTCTAAAATAATGTATTATTAATTTAGAACGTGTCGATTAAAATCATTCATTGTACATTAAAGATCAAGAAGTAATCAGAAATATATTACTAGTCTATTTTCCATATGTAATTTTACAGAAATCAGAATTCGGCGATAATTATCTCCGTCGACTAGAAGATTCTTCTTAGAAAAATGTAATAAAACCACATAAAATTTCCAAGTATGAAGAACATTTTTTTCGACTGTTTCTCCTCGTTCCGCCGAGTCCTTCTCTCTTTTTCTATCCGTCCATCGTCGTCGTCTAGGAACACATGGAAGCGTCTCTTTGATCCTCGCGCGACCCACGGTTGCTGCGGGGGTGAGATTACACACTTGCAGACTAAGGGCTCTCTCTCTCTTTTGAGGGTGAAAATTCGTTCCGGCCGTAACGACATGTTATTACGATCCCGCCCCGCAGACAGCCGCGACACCGAACCGTGTGTTTTCGAAATCGTATCTCGCGAGGAAACGTCGCCGACGGTGTTCCGGTCACTCGCTGCGGAATTTAGGAGACCCGCCGCTGCGTAAAGACTACGGTTAATTCGGAAATTTTATTCCGCCCCATGGTCCTTTGACCCGCGACTTTGCCGACGCGACTTTACCTTGCCCTCCGCCGCACAGTGGAGCCGGTTTCGTAAAATACGGAGAAATGATTGCAGAGAACGAAGTTTCGGGCGTTTCTCGAAGTATAATCTTAATTAGTATTTTCATTCGCGGTTACGTGTTTGACGCCTGGGAGCATCGTGACAGACTCGTCGTAGACTCGAGTCAGAAACTTGAGAAAAATGCCGATTTTTATTTTGCGTATATCTGCGGTCTTTTAAATCGATATAAAATTCTAGCCTTCTATACATTGGCGTATTTGCGTTATGCTTATAAAACAAATGAGATCAGATAGGATCAGAAATTTTTGTATCAATTCTGCCTTTTTATGAATCATTATTTTTAAAGTAAATTTGAAAAATTACGTGGCTGTTGTTATTTTAACAGTTCCATTGTGTAGTTACCATAATCTTTATATGATTTATAATACGAACAAAATGTAAATATTACATAATAATTAAATATATATATTATATAACAAATATAATAAATATATATCATAATATAACATGAAATCATAAAAGTAACATAAACAGTAGATATTATTTTTTATATAGATTTTTTTATAAAGCAATATCTACGTTTCAATAATTAAAGCTGTAATTAATTGATGTATTCTGTAACAGTAAAATAATTGCAGCCAATTTGTACATGGTACTAATTTATGGGAGATTGGTGTTCCGTCCGCAATCGTTTTGCAATTATAATTTATATAATGAGCAATATTTAGAAGAGTATAAACACGATTCGTAATATTTCGTTAAAACTCAGTTCCAAATTTCATATTCGCATTGGTAATTTCCGATTGTACAGCTGCCATTTGAAACGTATTAATAGGATACGTAATGTCTCCCTTGGCAGAAAATATTGAATTCTTTAATTGAAACAATGTAGATTATTATTGGAAACTTCGTATGGTCAGTATTATCTTCCATTAACGATATTCGAGTAGTTATCAAATCCTGCGGCTCCTATTCGAAAGATATTGATACGTTTCGTATCATGCCCATCTCAGAAAATATTAAACTGTATAATGCATTAAATTACAAATTGAAATATTTATGTCTCTTTTCAAATATTCTCCCTGTAAGGAGTTCATATATTAAATTTAAAAAAAAGTTTGAATGTTAAAATTTTAGAGATTGACCGGTAAAAATGATTTTCTATTTTCCATTTAATAATTACTGAAATCCTAGAAATGTCCTTGTGGAAAATTGTTGATTAAAATTCATTTGAGATGTATCGAATTAATATCTGAATTAATACAGTTATTCCATTATTTTACATCGACTGTGGAAAATACTAAAATCGTTATTGGATGAGATATAAAATAGTAGAATCAATAGTGAAATCTCCGAAGCATTTGATGACTAAAATGAGTAAGTGAAATAGTACATAATCAAAAATTAAATATCATTCAATTTTGCCATCAAAAATACTGTTACATTATTTCCAAGGTAATATATTAGCAAAATGTTCTTACGGATAATGCGATCTCAAATTGCAACAAGTTTTCAAGTGAGAAAAATTAAAGAAAGAAGCAGATGTCGACGAAGAACTGCTGTAGTTTATGGCTTAAAAATGTGAGTAATAGAATAATTCCGTATAGAATTTACAAATTACCACCATGCTGTAAAGAGGTAATTAATACCATTAAATGATACTGTTGAAAATATATAATACTACATACTATTGTCTTCCAACTAAAAAAGAGAAAAAGCAGTTCGATAGACCCAATCCTTACTAAACTCGTCACGTACAATTGAATCTACTGTACGTGCACGACTCGGCACTGGCAGCATTCGGTATTCTAAGAGGTGTACCAAACTACGCACGCGAACTATAGCAACTACAAAATAAGGGACAGTTCAGTATGCAAATGGCCGTTTAAAATATAACAGCGCCGTGTGAGCAAGCATTAAATCCCGAAGCGACAGTATCAATTTCGAAACGGTCAGTATCATCTGCCACTAACAATATTCGAGAATCTATCAAATCCTGGAGCCTCCATTTTCCGCTTAACAACTCAAAGCGGAATCGGAACAATGCCGGACGAAGAGATCGTGCCATCAACCTGTTCATCCTTATGCGCCGATCTCCGGCCGCCCCCGCATCCCGCAGAATATACGCCCGTCGCGTGATCCTGTTCTCCTTTATGGAGAATATTCCCAACAATGATCCGGGGCCATTATGAGCGATCCTTTCGGGAGCGGTGGCGGCAGTCGTCGCCGGAATCGTTTTCCGGGCGAGACGTTAAAGTCTCGAAGATTGAGCCGCTTTGATCCCCCGGAGCCCCGACAGTTTGCAGCGGGTCGTTGCATCGATGCACCGCTGCACTATAGGCCAGAAGGTACCCAACAGTGGTAAGAAGTCAATAACCGTTCCGTAAGTGCCCTCGAAATTCTGCTGATAACTAATAGAGATTAACAAAAATTATACCATACTGTGAGTCAAATGTTCAGTCAACTGTATGTACAGTTCTGTACAAAAATAACTGAATTTGGAAAAGAGAATAATCGGAGAAGTTGATAGTTAAGTAAATGTATATTTGGGATATAATGTGACATATTTTGTATCAATTTTTATTAATTATTAGCTACACGATTTCGAAGAATTAATGGGTCATAGCAAAATTAATGAAATACGAAATTATTATTTACGATGGTAGTGTATTGTACTTTTAAAGAACATGTTTAGAACAGCTAAAGTCATTCTTATGATTATTGACGCTACTGTAGTATTACAGTGACAGTATTACAATATTACGTAATATTTGTATTATATTGTTTAATAATTATATAAAATATTTGTATTTTATAATCGTCTATAATATCTGTATTTTATAATCATGTATATTTGTATCTTATACTTGTATTATTACTCTTAAATATTATTAAGACAATAATTTCATAAAATTTTTCTTATAAACAAGATCGTACACGCAAATCCTTATTGTAAAAAATCACAAAATTCGTTCTAAACACGCGATTTCACCGAGAAAATATTTGTTACCGCTTTCGGATGCTTCCAGCCCCATAGCGCGCAAGTGTGTCTTTCGAGCCGAACGAAGAACAATGTTCCCAGCAATAAGGAGCATCCGTTATTGCGCGAGAGTTCTCACGGTATTGCGGCCATGCCGTTCTGTAAACCCGTACCTCGTGTCCGTATGCCGTGGACGTGGAAACCGACCAGGATACCCGGCACCGTTCCCGGATTCAACCAAACTAATTGTTTCTTACGTGACCGTAGTCGATAACTTCCGCTGCCGGAAAGTAATTGTTTGCCCCGCCAGTTTCAGACGCCGATTCCTCCGCGTCTTACAGCCACCGGCACGGGATAGAGGATATTGAATGATCCGGGGCTCGTTTGCTTCCTACGCGCGCACCTACCGCCAATAACCACCCTGATCGCGCAGTTTACGCTGGTGTACCGTCGATATTGCATGCGGCAACATCGAAATGTTGCAACGAAAATAACAATTCCACTTTGGATTACGGTTGGACGGAAACTATAATAAGAAATTTTATGTCACGATGTTGCCTAGTTGTCTGACGTTATTTAAAAATGGTTTGGTTCGAATTTACAAGTACTGTTTAAACTATTAACGAGAAATGAAGACCGGGAAATATGTTATTACGTAGGTAAGTTGTTAATTTTTTAAATTAATATATTATGGTTTTTTTGTATGTAAGGTAGAGCGTTGGTGAATATTTTTCCAGCCTATATGCAGTCGAATCTACCCTACCACGGATCAATTAGAAGTCAATTTAGCCATCCTCTGACCCATCCATAGAACCATAAAAGTTCATTAGACACAACTAAAGAATTAATTCTAGTATAAGATTAATTATAGTAATTCTAATTAAGAATCAATTTCACTAAAAGACCAACTCCACTAGAGAATCGACAGGACAAAAGAACGTGCTCGCACCGGATTCAAAATTCCCTTAACCAGGGTGTTACAAATATAAATTCTTTAAAGGGTGTAAAAAGAAGAGTACAGAAATATTCCAGGACATGATGTCTGCTCCGCCTCCATTCGGCAGTAATAACGCCTTGAAGTTAGACTATGAATTCGAGGGAGGGAGAGTAGCTCACGCATATCGGCGAGACAAGCGCATTCGAGGAGGTCGTTGACCTAGGCATTTCAGCTGTTTGGGAAAGTGGTGTGTGCCTTGGAGCACCCTAAAACACTCACAGACGGTGAAACTGTAACTGTGGTGAACGGAAAAGGTTACCATTGAGTCTGGCTGGAAAATCAGCCGATGACAAGTGACTTATCCTGCAGTGCGAAACATGGCTCCATAAAGGCAGATAGGCTGACGTTATTTCCTTCCCGAATGTTTTATAGCCGGCCACTGCGTAATCTTCCAGGTTATGCTCTGTTTTGTGTCTTAAGCTTATACACGTCTTGACAATTCTTGGAGATGCTGTATTATGGTACTGGTGGTTATAAAAATATTTTACCCATTTATTGCATATTGCACATTGAGAACGTATGCTGAGTT
>CM052154.1:6620292-6641266 GCA_028455555.1 Augochlorella aurata | reverse complement strand
GCCCGGCCACACCACCAGGGGACTTAACCGACCGATTAATTGAGGGGACTGCCGGGGAGAGCGGCGCAAGTGGCAAAATCTTTAATTCGAGAACACTGCTGGGACTCTTCAAATTTAATGGGGAAATCTGTAACCTCTGACCGCGCGACGTCTATGTGCTCACGAGTCTTGGACCTGTACCATTCGTTCTCGAGACGAATGGAAATCTCGGTTTGATTGAGAGAGAGAGGATGATAAAGATTGAGAGAGAGATAGAATGATAAAGATTGAGAGAGAGAGAGAGAGAGGCTGACAAAGATTGAGAGAGAGAGAGAGAGAGAGAGAATGATAAAGATTGAGAGAGAGAGAGAGAGAGAGAATTATAAAAATTGAGAGAGAGAGAGAGAGAGAGAGAGAGAGGATGACAAAGATTGAGAGAGAGAGAATGATAAAGATTGAGAGAGAGAGAGAGAGGATGATAAAGATTGTGAGAGAGAAAGAGAGGATGACAAAGATTATGTATCAAAATTATGTACACATATACATAAAAATTTATACATTAACAGAAATCAATATCTACATAATTTCCAGAAAAAACTACCTTCCATTTTGGCACTGTAAATTTTCCCCTCGTACTTACCTCGGTAATATAACGCGCGAAAAATTGCGAAAGATCCGCAGTCCATCGATATCCACTAATTAGCGGTCAATTCGGTCTTCTACATCTGCTGCTGGAATTATTCCAGACCAATGAGCGTAAAACCTCGAGTACTCGGTTCAGACCATCGCAGCAGATTTCAATGAAACGGCGCGCGGCGTCTCGAAAATTCTTGCCCGAGAAATTTCAGTGAAATTGTTTAGGAGCTACGAAGAGCGCGCGTTAGATTTACAGAATGAGAAAATGTCAAGGGTCGTAAATGAGGGAGCCCAGGTGCCACTAAACTCGGGGTCGTCATTGAATACTTGATGTCTTGGGTGTATCGTGTTTTTTGCCGAGCGGGGGACAACTGCATGCCGTTGAATGCGCGGGCATAAATTTTTGCGCTGAAGGTTCCACTAAAGTATTCGAGCGGCCATCAATTCTTTTTCCCGGCGCCGCGCCGTCGAATTTCCCCCTTGTCGCGCGCGATTTGTCACCAGATACCGCGGCAATTTTGTTCCCTTCGCGCAACTTTCTACCGGCAATTTGACTTCGCCGGGAATCAAAAAAGCCCGCCGATCTCTCAAAACAGTCCCGCAGCGAGACGGCATTGTCAGTCGTAACCCGGACCAACCCCTACGTAAGTGTTATTCTCTCGTTTGAAAAATGAGCTTTGACGAGCTCTCATAAATCCAAGAATTTCGAAATCAAAACTGTGAAATGACAAGTATGGGAGATTTCCCATTTTCACTTCAGCAATAAGGGGTGCATTCTGAGGGGTAATTCTGAGGGGTAATTCTGCTTACTTTCCTTTATTATCATCGATCAATCTTGACCTGGAGTTCCTTGCAATTTATTCAAAACTTTGTCTTCCTTTGTAAAACAGTTTTAATTAAATTTCGTTAATGTTTTCCAATCTGAATAATAGTAAATTAAAAAATTATTAACCCGTCATTTTGCTCCGCAAACCTAAAGGAAAAGGCGACTTCTATAAGGCTTTACGTTCTATATCCTGCGCGACGACGTTCAAGGACTCAAGGCCAAGGAAACCAGCAGTTTCTTAGCCTATTTTTCCTCTAACGGCCAGGTATCCCGTTCCACTGTATTACAAGTTCTCCGTTTACCGATAAACCGGCGGATCGAAAACGACAAGTTCGAGAACAAATTCCGCTTATCCACGGTGGTTCAATATTGGTTTCCCTCGGCCGCCTTCAGCCCTGCACCCTTTTGTGCTGCCCTCCCTGATCCAAAATCATCTATTCCGTTTGACTGCCACTGGCCCACCGTATCGCCTGTTCCACCCTCGCCACTTTGTCACAAATCAAACGGTTTTGTGTTCTTCGCCGAAAGAAACGCCGATCCTCTTGAGACGGAATCCATTATCTCGGGGATACATTGCATGGGAGGGACTCCTACGGTCATTTCTAGGTTTGCTAATACTCGCTGAAATCATTCATTGCGATCGAATCGTTCTTGCAATAATTATCATTTCTTTGTGATCTCGTATTTTCTTTGTCGATATAAAATGGAGATGTGTTGCTAAGTGAATCGCGTATTTCTTAGAAAATTGCATTTAATTTTCCGCTGTCACATTTCGTTGACAAAGCACGCGTGTCATAGGATTTTTAAACAATTATCACTCAAAAACTACAAATATTATTGAGACCTAAAATTTTGAGAATATATTTTGGACATTCTAGAACGATCTTTTTTTCATTAGAACTCCGTAGCTCAATTCCAAGTGTATTGAATTAATTGTTAATCTCACCTTTTCGCGAAGAAAAATGTGGATAATTTAGGAGGATTAAAAAAATGAGTAAAAATGAAATTAAATTTTTATAAAGCAATGCAAATGCATTTACTATTAGCATTACAATGTTGCACGGATTCCTTTTAATTTCAATCGAATATCTATACAATATCTAACCGTAGAGTAACTATTATCATTAGTAAAATATTCTTGCTATTCCCTGAATCTGCTAATTTTAGGGAAACAGCGTTCAAGAACATTCTGGAAGCCGTGAAAAAAGGGCAACATTGTTGGCGCCAGAACGTTGTACCTCAAAGTTCGCGAAACTCCCGGCTGGAGCCAAGAAATCGTAATTAATGCACATGTCTCTCTAACTCTTGACTGTGGGGTGGGCGATGTACACACGGGCGCGCGCGCGCTCGCGCAATAATCAATGCTGCGACGGGCATAGTTGCGGAACTGTTTAAGCGGATTTATCATTAATCTCGAAAGGAAGCGACCTTCGGTATCCTCTTAGCATCTTCGAGTTTAATTAGCAGAGTCCTGGCTAAATTGGATCCTTGATAAGTGGTACGAGACTATCGGAGGGAGGCGATATGAACGGAAAGGTCAAGCTGTCGACGACACGATTTAAAATTCATCGTCCATTTGGTAGGAATGCGTCGGAAGGTAGCGTGATAAAGAGGTTTAGAAGATCAACGGGCGAAGTGATGCAAGATAACAAGATCGAGATTTGCATTAATTGGTTCTTCGTTAAAACTGAATTCTGTCGGGCAACTGAAAGGATTTTGTGAGAATGGATGTCACGAGATATTTTTGGGAGTGCATCTGAAAGTGTAATTCAGATTAGGACGAAACTGTTCTCTTAATATAGTTCTGTGTATCTATTGTATTAAGAGAAAAATTAAACAGTCTATTATATCAAATCAAAAATATGCATACTATAAATTGAATTTATTATATGTAGATTCAATACATCGGGCATTGTTCAAATAAAATTTTATTCGAATAAAGATAAATAAATATAAATTTCTCGAATAAAGTTTTATTTCTGCAATCCTTCGAATAAATTCCTGGAATAAAATTTTATTGGGATAATTTGCCGAATAAATTCTTCGAATAAAATTTAATTCGTAACAGAATGAACACAGCTCTATTAAACCGGACCAAAGACATTGAGCCATCGATGAAACTGCACATCGCGCAAACACGGTCGTAGTTAAATAGACAAATTAAAAGGCAGCAAATTACGCAACGTCGTAATTGATAGAATATTTTGTGCGCGATGGACTATCAATCGCAGCGTTCCCAAACTCGATTCAAACGAGCCATCGAAAAATTGACCTCCGGTAGCTCGAGAAGTTAAACAGCGTTCAGGTAATTTAGAAGCTCGGTCCTTTTGATGTGGTGCCCGGCGCTAGTAATTAAGATCGAACTCGTAAGGGCCCTCGCTCGAAAACTAAAGATCAAGACAAACAAAATTAAGCGGCCGTCTGGTCTGATGACGGGTGCAGATGGGACAAGCAAAACACGGGTACGAAATGCTGGGGACTCCGGCGCCGCGTAAACACGAAACGTCTCCGGAACATTTAATTAATGAATCAGCCGGCGCACGAGTTCTCGCAGGGAAAACGCGCGGCTGCAAAGTGACGATAGTGGGGTACGTTTTAATTGACTCTAAGAACGATGAAAGTGTATCGCCGTGCTGCAGCCCGCGACACTAGGTACGGACACCTGACTGAGCCCTGTACTCCCGCCAATTGTCGTCACGAAATGAAGCTGTAACATTCATTGTTTCAGATAGAAATTCACCTAATTTAATATGGGAAAACCTTTATTAATTACAGTAAATTTCCCATAATTGGAATTCTAATCAATACAGAATTTTTGAAAGAATTGTACAGGTGTTAACACGTTGACGACTTATTTCACAACATCTGATTGGAAATGACAAATCTGATTGCATTAGGTGATTCCTTGGTTGATTCTTGTTTGTTATAAATTCTAACAAACTTTAGTTGATATAGTAGATTCTAACAAACTTTCGTTTATTTAATAGATCGCAATCAAAATTGAGTTTCAAGTATGATGTAAAATAGTTATAAATAGTGTTTCGATTCTATTGATGCTAATTCCAGTTAGGCATTCGCTAGAGGTACCCTAATATTTCACAGTTTTATTGCAATTTTTCAATCGTTATATTTATCGTATTTTTAATTCGAAGTTCTTCGAATTAATTAAACACAATCAGCTGAAAATGACGTTCACCTTTTAATGACATTAATAAATTGTACGCGATATAAAAATATTCCCAAATTCTGCTATCTTTACAATCCTCTTTTCCGCCAAGCTATTCTGTCAAAAAATGCAAAGAATTCGCAGTTTAGTAATTACATAGGACCGTTTAAATTGTGCGACAATGAAGGACCATAGGTAGCCGCACCATTTAACTGCACATTATTCCGAGGCCTTTTCACGGCTCGTTCATTTTTCCACGGTGAATAATTGGAACGCGCGGCGATAGAAATATTAGCAAAATACGTTTCAGTTCAGCTGTCAATAGTGTCACTTTTCACGAGCGCAACCGCGAAGAACGTTTCCATTACTGATACCGCCGGTTTGTTTAATTGGATTACTTGTTAACCGGAAGCTGCGCGCAAACAACTTTTGAAGCGAACAGTCCGGCGATCCGCAAACAACAACGCCGATCGGCGCGGAAAGTAAATGTTAAACGCGAAACAATCATCGCGCGGATGAATATAGATTTCGAAGGCAGGCTGGAAATGAAGCGCGGGTTTTAAAGCTGCCGGTGCAGCGCGGTCGCGAATGCGTATCGGAACTAGTTTAAAGAACATTGTGTAAACCGCGCGGAATTGTTTATCGCTCGGAATTGCCGAACGGAATTTGCTAACTATCCTTTGCGAAATTCGCCGCAGCGGCGATGTAATTCGGTGAACTTTAAGAAGGTTTACGTAGGGAACTGCACACGAGCGGGCAGCTGGTAACGAAAACTGCCTCGCTTCGAAATTCCATGAGAAATTCAATCGCGTGTGTCGTGTGAAGTTCGATAGAGTTCGTACGCTTCCGCAATGGCAATTGTTCGAATCTGTTTACGCGCGGTCTGCATATTAAATTTATATTAAATAGAATAATGTTAATATAATATAATATAAATATTATATTATAATAACAGGTATTCCTTTATTTTACAACTCGTGTTCCTCCGGGATAGCATTGTTTTCTCGGGAGGAGGTACAATAGTGTCGCCTTATGCGCGCGCTAAAATATAATAATATGTATAATAAATGGTTTATAATAAAGTATAAAAATAGATAAAATCTGGCTAATAATACTGTAATCTATGTATTATCACATACAAAAGAGAAAAAGACGCTAGAAAGAATACA
This sequence comes from Augochlorella aurata, assembly GCA_028455555.1. Taxonomy (NCBI): domain Eukaryota; kingdom Metazoa; phylum Arthropoda; class Insecta; order Hymenoptera; family Halictidae; genus Augochlorella; species Augochlorella aurata. Next base: position 6,635,490 of record CM052154.1, on the reverse strand, counting down.
CCGTAAAATCACAGACATAAATCACACATTAATATAAGAAAAGGGCAAAGGTTGTTACGTTTCCAACAGTACATTTAATAGAATATTGCAAAAATTTTTGCTTTATTTGATTTTGTGATTTTTCCTTTTTTTCCTTCGTTACAAATAGTGATTAATCCGATAGTTCCTTGGAACACTCCTTCGGCTATTGATTCGCAGTTAAATAGAATTGACACTCGGATTAAACCATGGAAGTCAAGGGGGTTTCGGAATCCCTTCATTATACCATCAAGGGAAGAAATTACCAGGCTCATGGTATTCCGGCGGCGTAATTGGATTTCCCAAAGATTCGAAATGACTTCCGATCCGTGTGTACACAGCTTGTAATTAGCTGTAACGGCTGGAGTTTGTAACTTTGAGGCAAACACCTCGAACTCCGTAGTAAGTTTCATTAGAATGGGTAAAAATTGGAATTTCTTCGGAGAACCCGAAGACACTATTTACTATCTAGCTTTATAGCACGTAGTAATGTAATACACGACTTATGATTTTAATTTTCTATGGTAGTTTTAAACGCATTGATGATAGGTATGAAATTGTTATTTAAGTCTATATCTCGATATTCGATGGTGGATATATATAATATGATAAAAATGTTCAATAATATGAATAAAAATGTTGTTCATGTTATTCACGTATATTAGAACAAAATAAGTGGCACGTGACATTATAAAATATTGATTATAAGTATCTTCAACTCCTGCACCACTAGCATACTGTAAAAGAATTTTTAGTGTCACGTCAAGTAAATGGACAAAAATTAATTACTTATATATTTTAATTTTAAAGAAAGTTGTCCAAAAAATGATGCATACTTATTAAATGATCGTAAAAATTAAAAATTCTCTTCAGCTTTAGTTTTAAAAGTATTAAATATTCTTTTAAGCTTTTTTATATTTTGGAATTAATTTTTAACCGAATTCTAATTATTGTTCTAACAATACACCTGTCGTGTTTAATGAGTCGACATATTATTACCTAAATTAATGAAGTAAAACCTTCGACTATTTCCGAAGTTTTTAAAAATTGTCGTTCATATGAATATTAAATTCAACATTATATTCGAATAATTTAAACAGCAATAACAAAGGAATTTGTACAAATATATCATGCAATGTTCTTTATCGCGACTTAACAGAGTTGGAGCCCTAGAATTATCTCCTATAAAAATACATCCCTAAACAATTCCAGTTGAAAAATAGAGATTCGTCGACAGAAAGCCGTTCGCTAGATCACAGTCTACTAATTAAATTTGCAGTGATCTGCGAAAACCAACTGCAGCCGAATAAAACAAACCGAATCAGATCCGAAAGCATCAACAAGCATCAATCACCGAGTCTTTCCGAGAAGACATCATCAATTTGCCCAGCAGCTATTTGATTCCTGCTCAAGCCACCGTGATATCCCTGTTCATTCCTCGATTAGAAAGGGATAGGAGGCAACCCTTTTCCCCGAGTGGGTGGATAGGGGATGGAATGGTTCCCGGGGTATCAGGAGCTCCCGAAAGTTGCCATCCACGAAACGGCCGGATAGTTTTCCGCATCTGTGGCCAGGATCCACACAGGATCCACGCAGGATCCACATAGACGTCTCCCCTCGCCGCTGACTGTCTCCTCCGAAAGCCAGATCGCGAGAACAGAGAAACGAGAGGAGGACGATGGAACAACAATCCATCGTGAGAGAGTTATTCCCGACGGCTATCTAGTCCTACGCGCAGGAAGAAGGGTTAGGCAAACAGTTTTCAGCCGGGCCGACCGTCTCGAACTAATTAACGTGGGACACCGGCACACAGTCGCACGTGCTCGAATAAAAGCTGCGCGCCGCGAAAACTGGGGGATTACCACCCTCGAACAGGCCGCCTCCGATCGTCTGGGGAAACCGAGTCCAACCCCCTCTCGAACGAAACGAGTGGATGATTTAATCTTGGTAATGGAATTGGTTGATAAGACTGTTGCCGTTGAATATGTCGTGTTTTCTCCTCTCTCTCTCTCTCTCTCTCTCTCTCTCTCTCTCTCTGTGTCTCTTTCTCTCTCGGTCTCTCTTTGTCACCCTCTCTCTTTCTATGCCTCATCCTCCCTTTCTCTGTCACTCTTTCTCTTTTACTCTCTCTCTCTCTCTCTCTCTCACTCTTTCCCTCTTACTCTCTCTCTCTCTCTCTCTCTCTCTCTCTCACTCTTTCCCTCTCGCTCCCTCTCTCTCTCTCTCTCGCTCGCTTTCTCCATTTCTTTTTCTCTCTCGTCCCGTACTTATTATCGCATCATTGGACACACGTGGCGACAAACTTGGCAAATCGAGTTTTGAATTGTTGCTGCATTGTTTCCGGTAGAAAGTTTCCGGCGTTACTTTCGCTCGTTGAACACGATGGCTCGGTTCGCGGGCAAAACCTGGAACACCCTGTATATGAATATGCATAAGACAACACTTGTGCGGATCACACCGCCTTCATCCATATACATTCTACTCGGGTCTACCCGAATGTTTCCTACGAATCTCGTGTCAAACGGCATTTCTTGTTACACTGGTTGTTTTTCGAGGTTGTTCGCAAGTTCCTCGGAACGATCTAATAATATGTTGAAATAATTCAAGAGATGTTATACATACGTTTATTGTATTGTGACAATTAATGCGGAAGATTATCTTGTAATGTTAAGCGTTCGTTAAACTTTACGCAATAATGTGAAAATTATTTTGCAATGTTATTTTGGAGTTGTTAAATTTTAGGTATGTTCTAGTATTTTTATTCGTATGTATTTACTGGACTGTGAATTTAAGCGTGAAATGAAAATTTTCTGTATTTATTTTAAAGGATGAAAGTTCGATAAAGATTTATTTCTTTTTTCAGTAATTGTAGGAAATCGGGACTGATTTTATCGTGAAATTCTTTTCCGTGTTTTACACAGTTATTTATGTTACAAAATTCGCGAGTCCCCTTGCATCTGTTTTATAATGTAAAAATATTATAATTGTGCTTTCACAGACTTCGAATTGATGCTAATCGTGTTTATGCGGCATACATGTTCTGGATGGCGGTACGATTGAAATGGGGGTGAATTTACGTGGAAACATTAATTGGAAGGGTGTTCATGTTTGACTTATTTTACTTGTATCCACTAATTACTAGTACACACGAATTCGACAAATCGATGGCTTAAAAAGCAAACTCGCAGTTACAAAACATTATTCAATACTTCACTGAAAACAAAGCAACTTTTCAAGACTTGTAAAAATTAGCGTAAAGTATAAAATTATACAAGCTCGAAAGTATCTATATTAATTCATAATAAAATAATCGAATCACAGTAAAAAGAAAAGTAAAATCAAAATTGACATCGACATTAATTTTTAACTAGTTTTCAAAAGTAATTTTTATTACGATGTATTCGAGCAAATATTATTAGAATTGCTATAATGCAAAAGAGTCAAATTAGCAGCCACTACGGTCAATTACTCTAGTTTTAGTATCATCGATTAAGAGACTTTGATACTGCAAGAATTTTTCTGATTGATATCCCGTGCTTAACATTTTAAAAATGCATCGAGTAACACAGAATGCACTAAACCAGAAGAGACAGCCAAGAAAGCCTTGCATCTTGGAAACAATTCCAGCCGCCAGAAGAAGCCACTAGACTTGACGCAGCGCGTCGTCATCGCGTCGAACGAGACACCTATAAACCGAGCAGTCCCTGGGAGATATCTAAAGCAACTCCAGGGCCGGAACAATTTGAAAAAGTGAACGGGAGTCTCAACGCACCTCCGCTCCAGTTCGCCGCGATACGAATAAAATCCCATGGAGACGGCCCTAATCAGCTCGGCTGCCACTAAAGGGGGTTCCGGCGAGCTGTCTCGCCTGTTCAACGGCCGGAGTCCGAGTTTCCGCGTTTCCTCGGCGCTAAAACATTTCATTACGTCGAATTGCATTTCCGTGGGTTGCACCGTCGTCGAACGAGCGAACGAAAGGGAAACGGCTCTGTGTCGGGTGGTTGTATCGGGCCTAGGGAGCCGGAGATCCTCGCGCGAGTAAATAGTAACACGAGTGGGTGTTCCGTCGCTGTTCCCCGTATCAGCGCATTTGAAATGGAAATGCACCCTAAGATTCCGTCGGCGACGAGGTCGGGTACGGTCGACGACGACGACGACGACGACGACGACAAGGCAACGACTCTCACCGTGTATCCCGAAGGCAGACCTGATTCTCGGAGCGAGTCGCACCACCCTTTTGTTTCATAACTCGCTGCGACACGTCTCGATGGCGCCATCTTGGGTTTCACCTTCTCCGCGGACCCCCTTTTACCCTTGCTCCCAGCCCAGGAACACGTGCACGTCCTCTCGGATCCCCTTTGTTACGGAATCCCGGCGAAGGAGCGACTTCACGAACGCCAGAAGTATCGCATTACCTGCTGGCAACGTGTCACGGAATACGAAAATGGAAAACCGGGCTGGGCCTCGGTGAAAAAGTGGCTGTCCGGGATCCAGGTATTCGGCCTGGCTCCCATTACGACGAATAATTGACCTGGAGGGCTATCAAGGGTCGATACCACATCGAGTAGCCACGGAGAGGGTTTAGTCGAGGGTTGCTTGAACCGCTTCTGAAGGACTACTCGAAGCTACGCTCGAATTCGAACGAGCACGGGACTTCCGGAAGGCTTGCGGTCCTCTTCCGAGGATCGGGGACATTGATTACCTAATTGCCGTCATCCGTCATCCCAAGTTAACGTCTATGGTAGAAGCATGCCAATGTTCACTTACGCGCGTTGCCAATAATTCTGTAGGGGGTTACATGGCATACAATAAAAGAAATACTAATGGTATGACACGTGAGATCAGTCGAAGTCATGTGACATTCGGAGAGTGCGAGCCTGCGTTAAGCCTGAGTTCTACTATAGCTTGTTTTAATAGTAAAAATGAATTTAATTGACATTATCCACGATTGAAATCAATTTCTTTTAATTTAGCGAGATTTTATTCGAATACTGAAATTTTTATTTTTAACGACAGTTCCACATTTATTATGGCAATACAATTAGTACAGTTTTCGTCAATTCTCTCACAGATTTGTTACAGAAAAATTGTGCAAACATTAATTGATGAATTTACATGCAAGAACAGATTGAGTTAGGATCTAGATCGTACAACATTGCATATTTTATCTATAATTCAGGGAAACTAATAGACAACCATAATATCTTCCAAGCTTTAAGGACCATCCTCTATATCGATTTACTTAAGTCAATCGCCGCGGTCTGCGAGAACGCAATGCCGCAATACACAATCACACCGACAACGAGCCCCTTATCGCGGCTATCGGATCGATAAGAAGGAAACCTCGATTCAAAACGCCCATACCTTCCTCGTTTTATTGCGCGGAGTTAAGATTCCGGCGATAAGCCAAAGACACTGGGAAAGTTACAGCTCCTAATTGGGGAATGCCTGCCAGCGAAAACGTTCCGAAGATAAAATAACCCGATGATTACACCTTAAGTAAAGCCACGTTTCAGTCGTTCCTCGATAAGCCCCAGTCTCCCGAGATGGCACAGCCTGCTGCCCTAAAATTGCTGTAGACCTGGGGACGTAGCCGCAGACAACAAGGAAAAATATTAGGTGATCTAAAATTAGAATATTATCCTAGGAATCAAGAAAATCTAGTTACTACTTTTGCTGAAATTTGTTGCTAGTGAAACGCTGATTTCTCTTGCTGTCTAATAAAAATATAACAATGTAGGTACTGTCGATCAAGAGTGAGAATATTCTGTGTCTTTCTCTTTAACCTTTTATTTCTTTTTTATAATATATGAATAATTTATCTTGGGTCAAATGTGACTCAGCAACGCTTTCCGACCGCTTCTCGACTGCTAATAAAAGTGCAACAGAAATTTTCGCAGATCGTGTCAGTCACGAGTGAAAATATTCTGTAGCTTGCTTTCTAATAAAGATACAACACGAATTCACATAAATTCTGCGAATCATGAGCGAAAGTATTCTGTTGCTTTGTTCTCCAATAAAATGTCAATCACAGGTGAAAATACTCTGTGCCTTATTTGCAATAAAAAAAGATAGCGAGATCTCTAACAAGTTTAAAAAGACGACAGTAAAACGACCGAAGAAGGAGGTAAGCAATTGATCTTCTCCCGTAAAAATTGCTAACATTGTTTACCGAAAAAGGGAAACACACAGTCATTCTCGCGAAGTTCCGAAACACCTTACGACTCGACTGCGAAATTCCGTTTCCCTCGTAACAAATGTTTTCGCACGCGCAAGATGACACCGGTATGCACTCAGCTGCAACTGCTGCTCAGCTCCTAGGCTTCAGAATCTTATGACACCAAAACGCAAATACCAACCAAGTTTCTCCGGCGAATCAATATGCTTATTAAACAACCTGACATTTATAATGTATCCCATAAATCACGGAACTTGTGACAAATCCTCGAACACCGCGCTTCATCCATTCCTGTGTCGCGTCTTTCTAATGCGTCTACAGCGATGCTGCAACTACGTTTTCTTCATATTTCGAAAGAACAGAGAGACCTTCTGTTGCTTGCTACCTTTTACTTCTGTCTCCGATAAACGCTTTGAAGTACGATTATTTCAGGAATTTCAATTTAGATCCTTTTGCGAAGGATCTACTACGATGTCTGAGAACGTTTCTTAATTACTTGCTATTTTCTACGTGGATTAATAAGATTGTACGTATTAATTGCATCAGATGATTTTTAGACGGTAGTGCACTTTGCAGTATCTTTTATTTTTATTTTTATTCAAGCATGCGTGCATTATCACTAGATCGCGGATTTTTGAACAAAGAAAGAATCGTTCACGAATTTTTAGAAACAGTACAGACATGGTTGAAGTACAGTTCAAAAGTTTTTTCACTGCATTAATTTTTACTTTCCACCATTTTTATCATAACGTGCAGGAATGAAGAAATATAATTTCGACAATAATTTATTGAACAAGCATTTACTTTCACGCTCCGACATTTTTATCAGAATACGCATAGATAAAGAAACAACGTCCTACAAAAAAGAACCCTAAAATTCGAACCATTTGGAAAAAACAGTGCAATTGCTACTATCAATTCTAATAAATAGAAGATAGCACATCGTCGATCCTATTTGTTCCTAACGCCGTTCTAAATTGCCGAACTCGTCCCACCGCAAATTCGTTCCGGTAAACGAATAAAAATCAGCCGCGAGGGAAACAGCGTCGCCGTGAACTATGTCCACAAATAATTCATCGATCTATCACGACGGATTTATGGCCGGTCCTATTTGCATTCTCCGGCACGTATGCGAGCGATCAAAAATGCAGGCGGTCGGGATTTTTCGCGGCGGCGCAATCTTCGGGGGCGAGTTGTTCGTCGAAAATCGAGTCCGCGGAAGATTTCGGTATTCCGCGGGAGTAATGGCTCATAAGACGAGAGAGATCGGGGTGATGCATCCCCGCGGAAGACGGTAGGTGGATCCGTTGGATGAACGCAAGATAGAGCTGTCAGGAAGAAGGATGGAGCACGCACGTGCCGGCTCCCTCGCGTGTTTCGTTATTCAACGCCGTGTAACGCGTTCGCCGTTCCTCCTTGTCTGCGTATCCATTCGTCCCGGAACTTCCGGGTCACCGTTTGCGTCCTACAGCGTGTTTGCTTTACGCGTTGACGCGTGCACGTCGACTCTCCTCCTCCGGCTGCCTCCGACTCTCTTTCTGCGGCAAAATATCGCCGTTTTCGGCGACGTCGAACGGGGTACACTCGTCCGATTCATTCGGAAACAATGCGGGACCTCGCGAATCGAACAAGGACACGTGCGCGTTGCGATAACAAAACGTGGATACAATAGAATCTGCGTTATTAGAATTCGCCGAGGTAACATGAGCATATTCGGACAACAATACTGTCCGAGATACAGCGGAACCTAGATTAGCAGAATTCAGCGAACAGCATGGCAAAACAGCACGAAACAGGTAAACATGAATCTGTAGCCGCAATGCTGCATTTATGCTTCGTATTAACACGTTCCGAGCTGTTTTTACTCGACTCTTCACACTGGCCATTTGATATTCTACTAAAACTTGATATATTGAATGTAATTATTAATTATTGTATAAATAACAATGTAACAAACTTGTTATTGTTCTGCTGGAAATTCATTCTTTAGTTCTAAATTTGTTGTAAACTATTTATTTAGCACATTAAGTAAATATGTAAGCAGTTCAGTTAAATTATATGCTGCAGTTCAATTAATGCATCGATTTAACTACTTGCCGATAATTCTTACGAAAGGGGTGAAACCCGCCCCTAAAAGCTTAAGAATTCTGCATTCCCAATTCTTGAAACGCTAAAATTTTGCGGCCGAGTTTCACCCCTTCGCGCCGCACTATAAAATAAAACACGTGGTTTTCCGAGTACGCGAAAGCGAACATATTCAGAGAGGAACACCGGTGTTCCACGCGAGTGTTAAATATATTTATTCTAATTCCCGCTAATTCCATACTACTGCGAAGTATCAGAAAATACGGGTTAACTGCGAGCTTTTCCGCAGATATTAAGTCTCACTCCGGAGATGCTGCATAAAGGGTAACATCCAGGGGACGCGATGCGAGTGCCCGTAAAGGGATCTTAATTTCCAGTATCCCCGTAACGGCAGGTTCATCTGGCGCTCGAAGTTCCTCAATGTCAGGGCACCGCGATTGTGCCGGTAACATCGTGAAACGGGCGTGACAACTGTTCTGTTAAGTGCATCCCGGCTGCGTGGATGTGCGGGGCCGTGGATGCAAGGGAACGAGTGCTACTGCAACAGCGAGAGCAGCAGCAGCAGCAGCAAGAGCACGGCTGGATATTATACAGAGAGGAGCCACCATTCCGGGCACGCAAAAACGTATAAAGCGAAATAAAATAAAGTGTAAGCGAGCTTTTCCCGGGGGAGTGTGATTCTACTTTAGATTAAATTCCGAAGCAACCGTCCGCCACCCCCTAGCGTACACCCCCGCCGCCACTTCAGACCGCGCCGTCGCCCGGCGTCTATCTCGTTTCGGAAAGTAAGGTCTTCTCGCCTCTCTAGACGATCCCCCGACACCGGGAACCGTTTTTCCTCGATGGAGCAGACGGTTTTGCTGTAATTATCGGTCTACCGGTGCCACCATCCCCGTTGTTTTTCCATCGAGCGAGATTTTTGTACGATTGCATTCTGCGCGGCGGCTGGGAACACCGCGCCGATAATATCTCAGATATATATCTGCACGATGCGCCTCGGCTCCAGGATAAACCCCCGGATTCCACGGAGCCGAATTGTTCGCCCTACATACGCGTATTTGTTACACGGGATCTGTCTTGATGAGAGGGATCAGCTCTGGCTGGATTTCATACGGACTAACAGGAACCAATTCGCCTTCTTTATGAAATTAATGTTGCTCCCGCGTTTTAACGCTAAGCTTGCTGACCACTAAAGCAGCTGGTTTGTATTAGTTTATGAAAATGAGAGTGAGGCATTTCTTCTGATTTTTAACGAGTGCATATATTGATATTAATATAGAGTGTATATATTAATATTAAAAAATTAGTAAATTAAAAAATTACTCTGCTGCTGCATAATATTTTTAGCAAATGAATTCTGCATCTCCAAATTGCAATATTGGATTAAATTATTACACAGTAAAAAATTTATAAGATTTCTGCTCAGTATAAAATTTCCATTAAATTAATTTTACATCTCAAAATTACATTAGTGAATGAAATACTGTCATAATTTAAATAATTACCCTTCAGTAACTATTCGAATTTAGAACACATTGCTTTTACATTATCCCAGCACAATTCTTGAAATTTTTGTAACATTAGTATAATGAAAAATAATAAGAAAAATAAATTAAAGAAAGATTATTCATATAATGATTAATACAATTATATTAACATTGCAACGTCCGCGGAGTTCACACCTTTCGTACCTTGTTCAGATAACAAGTAACACTGTTACGCTTAGCATACTAGTGTCCTCTACAGTGAAAGCAGAATAAAAGAAGCCTAATTTATTCAGGAGCGAAACGTGGGCAGCCTTGTCATGGACCGTTGTTTTAAACTTTTCATTTAAATTCGAAGCGCATGCTGAAATGGCTCAAAGTTGAAATACTTCAGCTTAAGTCGAAATTAAGATGACTATGAACACTTTGCAGTTAATACAACTTAACAATTTCAAGAGTGACAAAACTTTTTAAAATTTATTTCAACAGAGCTTTTAATACACTAAAGCAATTTTTGGTTGACTATTTTAATTACTTATATTTAATTGACATTTAACTATCACGCTTCGCGGAAAAAAAACACGTTGCATCAATAAAATGATAAACGACTGTTTCTCTTATCAAGAAAATCTTCTCGGGAATAAATCAATTTTCTAGCTGCTAAATCTTTCACCGTTCCTTAATCATGTTTCATTTCCTCCGGCGACGATGAACGCCTTTGTTAAGCGGATTAATAACAGACGCGACAAGCACGATAATCCGTGCAAATTGAATGAGCCACTTATAAATCTGCAAATCATTGCGTATCTCCCAATTTGCAGCGGAGAGAGCCGCGTCTGAATGCTCGCGGCAACCTCAACAGGGATCTTCTTAATTAGAAGGATTAATTTCCCGGACATCCTCCGGTAACCTCTTTTTCGGAGCATTTCGCGTTCCCTCTAATTTCCGGAAACGGACGGTCGCATAAATTCTGCCGATCGCGGCCGAGTGCTTCGCTGTGCACTAAAACGCGATCAATTTTATATTCGCGGAATTCGCCGCGTCGCGCGGGAACTCGCTCGAGTTCGACGCGAAACAACGCCGAGGGGTGCCGACTATTTAGATCAGTTTCACGGGCCGACAGGGCTCGGACTGCGGGGGCGGGCCGCGTCAATCGCAATGTGTTAAAATACGCCGATGAAACGTGTCGCGCGCGGATTATTTTCCGCAGTTTTTATCACGGCCTCGACCGGTGTTACGGGAACTTTCGGCGGAACGGAATCGAGGGCCCGGGCGATGATAATTCATTTGGCAATATAATGGTGTCATTAAGCCAATTAAAACGCGCACACAAGCCGGCGATCAATGCGCGCGCCAACCCGCCGAATGTACACGCGTGTGCCAGACGTAAGCCAGACGTGTCGACTACAAATGCCATAATATCGATAAAATATCGTTAAGGGTGCGGGTCCAAATCTACCCCGACGCAGCTGTTCGTCACGCTGTTAGCTGTCGATAGTACATTATTTTAATTAAAGAAATGTAACATAAAAATTGTATATTTTCCAAACTTTTTCAGATTCCTCTGTCTCAATAAATTTAATATTGTAAATGATAAATGAATAAATATTCACGGAATTTTATATTTTATATTATAAAATTTCTATATTTTTTAAACTCTCAATTCTCGTGTCTCTGGTATTTCATACTATAGGTGATAAATAAATAAATATTCGTGGAATTTTATTATTAATATGTACGATAATTAAATAAATATTTGGACGACTTTATCGATAGTCAGAACTCTAGTTTCGACTGGACGATGATTAAACGCAATACCTATGGATTCCGGCGACGCGTAGCTCCATCAAAAGCTTGGCCACAGGTGCACAACATCTTGCAATGTTGCATGGTCTCGAGTGGCTCGTAGATCTCGAGTAGTCGGAATTTGCGAGACGAGTGTCGGAATTATAGGTGTTAATTTCTGCGGAGTGCAGAGGCGAGCAAAAATTGTGCACTTTAGTATATTGCGCCTTGAGACGTTGAACGTCGTTTCTCGGCGGTGTTTTTAGCAAGAAATTCGCGGATCGTGTGCACTTGGGACAAAACTGCATAAGCGAAGTATCCTTCGGAAAGTATAGTTTTTATTAGCAATAAGATCCACGTTTTCTACCGAGTAATTTATCTTCGGAAGATTAAATAAATTCTACCACGTCATGAGAAACAGATTTTGGAATTTTTTAAAAATAAAATAACAGAATTTGCACGGAAATCCGCGTTCCGGTTGCGTATATTCACCAGCCAGCAATTTCGACTTTTTCCAACGCAGATACAGAAAAATCTGTGACGCTTCATCAACAAGAAAACCGAAGTACATATTTTCATTCATTTCTGTTATGGCATAGAGCTGCGAAAAAATATTCGACACGGGGCTGCAATCTGTCAGAAATATATGCGCAATCGTTCAGATTGAAGGGGCGAGAACAGCTGAAAAAGCGGACGACTGAAACAAATGTACGATCAATTTATGGGTCGTAAAAGAAAATTGTGTGTCGCTCGAGCCACGGATTTTTAAACGGACGATGTCCACTAGTAAGTAGATAAAAAATAATATACACATCAGAGAACGTATATTTTGGAATTGTTTCTTGCTAAAATGTCGTGAGCTTTTTTCGATATTATTAATTTTAACCTCACTTTTGCCACCACGTGAGAAATATTAAAATTGTAAATGCTTCTAATAAATATAGTGCACATGTTTTATTAATCGATTAGGATGTCTATTGTATATATAAAATTCTTCGTTATTTTTCTACCTTGATTGCAACAAACAGAAGTTAGATAAAAATTGATCCCAGTTTTTAACATTTCTGAAAGGTCTAGAATAATTTAACAGCATTATTAAAATTATTTAGTTCGAGTTCACTCCTTCAAAGTCTACAACCGCAGTAGCATATTCAACAAAATCCATATTTCATTCGAAGAATACGAAATAATAAATAGAGAATGATTTCCGTGGAATATCTCGTCAATGATTGCATCGCAGTTTCCTCGTCATTAAGTAATAACATTTGCCAGCGTAGTAAACGAGAAATAATCAGACCGAACGCGAATTACTTGGCCATGATCGTCGTTGCTCTCGCAAAGCAAACGTTTCCCTCGGATATTGACTCATCCAGCAGATCCTGGGGATCCTCTGAGCCATCAGAACGCCGCTTCACCGTGAAACAAAAGGATCCATAGTGGCATAATTAACTTCTCCGCATCTACGTCGCCGGCTACCGATTCCCAGTCAAATTAACTCCACCCCAGCGCCGCCATTACATTCGGCCGTGTCCGCAAAAAAGCGAAAGAACAAAGGGTGGGACACGCGAAGACGAGACACGCCTCGCTCGAGGAACGTTGGGTGCACGAGGGTGCGCGGGGGTGTACGGGAAGGACGGCCGCGTTTACGGTGTCCCGACTTGGGCATAATTAATCCGGAATAATTTCTTTCTTTTCCGCGTTTCCCTTTTCCATCGCGAACCGCCGCCTTTGATCCCGCCGCGTCGGATGAGGCCGGTATGTTCGGAGGGTTGTTGCCCAGGACGACCAGGAAATCCTGGAAACGCTGCGCACCGCTACGAATTCCAGAATTTAGTGTCATTTCCACGAGATGTCTACTATTCCAAGTCGATCCGCACTCGATTTGCATTGCTTTATAAGGTTGCAGTTCCGCTGGATGAATTTTGTCGCGGCGAGATTCGTTCTGACGAATGTGCGAGTCGAAATCAAGACTAACAAGGGATGATCCGGAAATTCAAAGAATTCTGAAACTTTGGGGATATGTAGAACAGACGTAGACGCGTATTACACATAATTTTAGATCACAATTTTTATTCCTACGTAAATCCACTTTAAGGGGTGGAAAGCAACCCCCAAATGTTTGATTATTTTTCATTCGATTGCTATCATTCGTAAACTGTGCAAGAGAGGAAAGAAGTGTCTAAAAACTGTCGAAATATGTCATGTAGTATACATTAATTGTTTAACAATTATTGATAGAATATTCACTGAAATTTTTAATAGCAATGTTACAGCTAGAAACTCTTAAAATACGCCAGTTACGAACCACAGTAAGATATTTCCAGCATTAAAAAAAAAGCGCTGGCAAGTGACCACCTAGCACACGATTACAAGACCTTAGATACTTAAGCAGGAATATTATTTTCCACTTAAACTCAAGATCAAGAATCGACGAGACGTTACGGCACGATCTGGCACGCTGCACCGTGCCCAGTCAGGAAGCGGATATTTCGAAATAAATTTCAAAGAGAATTTCATTTCGATGTTCCTTGGAGCACAGAAGCTACACGAAAACGCTACTAAATTCTCGGGAGCGGAGTACAGCGTGGCAACGCATTCAACCCTGTCGTCGGTGCGTGAAGATTCCATTCAAATTTTCGTCGACCCGCGAAAACCCTTGGATCGTTTATCGCGGCCGTATAAATTCCGCGGGTCGAAAGCTACCCGCGTCTACGACTTCTTATTTCCCTCCGGTTCCGCGGTTACGCGCCATTGGACCCGTCCCCGATCTTTATCGTTTCTTGCCGCCGGAAAAAATGTCATCTCTCGAGGACGCGGGACCAGAGGGAAGATTATTACACCGACGTTACAGCGAAGTTCCCGCTTTGTGAAAGCGTCGTAGCCGCGTAGTCGGCGTAGTCGCTGATGAGCTTCTTTGAGGGTTTTGATCTATGCTGACTGTGCGCGAGTTTAGGACCGTAGTTATGAACATTGATGAAGTTGTCTCGATTTCTGGAGCCTGTCAGAGGAAGTATGCCCGATATGTGCTGCGGCGAGTAGGCTAACCACTTTGCAATGTAAATTCCAGATCGTATTAAAACGTCATTCTAGACCGCGGCGGTTTAAAATTGACCCGGAGTTTGCGATGCAAATAGAGACGAAACAACGCTGGTTTAAATGAATTGGAAGTAGTAGTTGCGTTATGCGTGGACCGTTCAGAACTTTACTGTGGTATAAATAATTGGCGATGGTATTAACCGGAGCCATTCGATATTTTTTAATTGCAAAATTTCGCGTAGATATTAATATAGAAATTAAATTGACCGAGCGTCGTTCCGAAGTTTCACGTTTATTATAAATCATTTTTGTAACAAAGGGTTTTCACTGGCAAACACTAAATAAATGATAATACTAACATTTTGACCAAAAAAGAGAATTATCAGGTAACCAATTCAAACCACCCTCGGTCCAATGAGATCAACGTTGATTTCACCGAAATAGATGCACAAATGTATGAATAGAATAATGTGTTTAGGGGTTTGAACGTATTTAGCAATGGTTGCCATAAAATCGACTAAAATGTCCGCGTTGGAGGGTAAATCCTATCACATTGGAATCTCTGTTAGAGGGTGTACGCCATTGAAATTTCGCGGAATTTCGTCTGTTGGT
>CM052154.1:6604420-6620192 GCA_028455555.1 Augochlorella aurata | reverse complement strand
AAAAATTCACATTTTGTCCGAGTGCACAGTGTATCACATTTTAATAATTATATCCAATGAATGCTATAGCATCCACGTCGATACAGATCAAATTAGAGTACCGAATAATTTCAGGAAATAAATGCTGCATGAAATTGAATTCATGATAATGTGACTGATGAATGCATGTCAGAGCATTTGTGAAACTTAAATAAGAAAAGTGTGGAGTATACTTCAAATTATGTCAGACTACGGGACAAATTTTTTAGCAGAAAGTACGACAGATTCCCGGGAAAAATTCCGGAAAATTCCTTGTTCCGGCGGAACCGTTTCCCGGCGATTATTAACAATAAAGTGGTGCTCGCCGGTGAATGAATAAATCATAAAGCAGAGGGTTAATTGAACGCTTCCACCGACGCGTGAATCACAGCCGACACGCACTAAATCTTTATTTTATTTGCGTGGCAGGTGCGTCGCCGGTGCAGCGCGGCGGTCTCATTTATAATTCGGCGCGCGGCGATAGTGTTAAAGCGACCGGTAATGCCGAACTTAGGGGAACAATTCGGCCGGACGATCGAACTTTTCCATTGAACAATGCTCATTGTGCAAAGGCGAGGCATTGCAGGAACTTCCAAAAATTCATTTGCCGGGCACGCTGCTCGCGCTGCAAAGTTTCCCGAAATTCATTCAACAAAGTTCGGCGGCCGCGGAGACCCGAAAATTGCAGTCTCACGATAATTGACACCACGGTCCTCGGACCGCGCGGGCAAATATTTATTGCGCGCGGCCGGCGAGGTGTATACAAGATGTCGGGAATTTTCAGGAAGCCCTTACCGCAAAGACAAACAGAGGAATCTGTCAGGCTGACTCGGCAGTAAACCATCCCGCGGATCCTCCATTCGTCCGTGGCTCGCAAGAAGCAAATTAGTCGAGAATAGCAATTAATAAAGCCCGTAATAGCGTTCGCGGCGGCGCGGCTGTTTGCCCGGCCGTTAATCACATTAACGAGAGCTTTCGTTAATGTGGCACTAACGCTACGCCGACTTTCTCTAATGCATCCGCAGAACGGTTTCGAATCGAACGATATCGTTTGATGGAGCGACACAGTTTCTCCTACGGCGATTGTTCCACTGGATAATTCAACGAGAACAGACCTGGGTACAAATATTTCAACTAAGAAATACAAATATTTCAACGAAGAAGTACAAATATTTCAACTAAGAAGTACAAATATTTCAACTAAGAAGTACAAATATTTGCGAACACTATTTCTCTAGACTGTATTACATACGCATCTTTTTAAATAATAATTTTATTTCTGCATTAAAAATGACAGGTCAATAAATTTTTCATACTAATAATTTATATTATTTCGTGGGAACAATAGTATTTTACTAACTATTTCGCTTACGTTTTTCAAATATTTATAACCAAGTCTGAATGGAAAAATCGTACACGTTAGTTTGATGCTTGTTTATTTTTAGACAAATTATAAATCTATCAAGTCTTAATAAATATTCTTTTTCTTTGTTCAATATTCGTTAAAAAAATTTGTCTAAAGTTAATTATACTTGAAAACAAACCAACTATACACGATCACCGGCTCGACAGCCCTAAAAGTGATCGAAATATTGTGTCCTCGACATTCGATGAAAAAAATATAACCAAAAGTTGTATGTTTCACAGAAGATTTTTAAAATCGACTTGCAACCAGTTTTCGCGGTTAAATCCTCCGGTGTGCGGCGTCGGATGATTCCCGCGCGCATAGTGCACGCAGCACGGTTGTACCGACGTGAATAATGGACGGTGAATGAGCGGAATCCAATGAACCGTGCCCGGCGAGTAACAAATCGAAAGCCGCGGGAAGAAAAATTTCGAAAAACGTCCAAATACGCTCGGCTGCGATTTCCTCGCATCGGGAGATCGATAAATAACGGAGATCAAACAGCGATCCGCGATGGTTGGGCGGCGAACAGTGTGCGCGTGGCTCGCGTGTTACCATTCATCCGCTCGGAACGGTAACTGCGTCTCATAAAATAAGCAGGACGCGTCTGTTGGTCGCGCGTGTTACTTCGCTGTTGAAACCACCATTCGGCTGGACGGCGAGCGAAAAAGAATCGTGGAGAAAGATGCGGGTTAAAAATTGTTAAATCGAGGAGCGCGAGAGGGTTCTTTTTCGAGGTAACGCGCGCGAATGAACAGAGAAGCGCTAAATCGAGGCTTTAAACAACGTTCGTGGCAGTGGGATAGGCCAGTCATTTACGCGGATTAAAAGCGGCCGCGAGGGAGGCCGTCCAACACCCTCGGGGATGCGGGAGAGGGATGGTTTTGGGGCTTTGGCCACAATCCGGTCACACGCCCGACCAATTCCTACGCCCTCTTCCATCCTGGACTTGTTCGCAGAAAACGGAAACGGGCCGCCGCGCCGCGCAGATTATTCGCTGCTGCAATCCGCGTTGCAATACCACCGACAGAAGTCAAACGGATTCGCGGGAGCTCCTTATCGGCCCCTGGAAATCGTTCATCCGCCAGAGCAGAATAAATCGTTGCAGCATGGTTCTAACAAAAATTCTCTATCTGGGTGAGCCTTTGCGCTCGGGGCCATTTTAAATCAAACCCAAAATACCTTTTCTCGCTTACAGTATTTCTATTTTATATTGCTTATCGTTAACGTCAAATACAGAGTCATATTTAGTCGAAAAGATTGGGCAAAATGCTGGCAACACTATTTTTAATATTTTGTGTACTATTTTGTGATCTGCATTTTTTCCAAACTTGAGATGATTTCTAGAGGACTTGGAAAATATCATGACAGTTTTACTTTATGTATTTCTTCCAAATTTTAGTTAAGAACAGCATGGCCAAAAGAATACTACACTATCTTTTATCTATTCGACCTCAGTAACGTATAAGTTTGACCCCAACCTTTCTGAACACCCTGTACTCATTACGACGAAGAAATCTCTATTGCCTCTATTCGTATCGAGACAGATTCTCTGAAACCAATTCGCAGGCTTCGACAGCGAAAAGGATGATCACTGGCCGGAAGTCCATTAGCCGGCAGCCAGGGAGTATATCCGAAACTATAGATCCTGGGTACCGTATCGGAGAGGAAAGAAAAGACACGGGAGCCGGTTGCTCCGTCGGAAGAAGAGGGACGAGTGGCCGCGGCCGAGGGAACAATAGCGGAAGAGTTGAAAGTCAGCAGAACAGTGGGCCAGCTTTCAGGTAGGTTAACTAGTATTCACGTGGAGCGGTCGGCCTCGCAGGAACAGCGGCGAGGACAACGTCGGAACGAACAAACTAAGCAACGAAGGAACGAAGCTGCTCCCATCCCTCCGCGTAGCTGGCCATTCTGGCAGCCTTATCTGCCAAGGCAGCCGAGCGTCCCACCGTGCCGTTGCCCTATTATACGTGCAATGCCGGCCAGACGCAATTAAGTGGGTCTCGCACTACCACCAGATAGCATTCTCGTCGTGTTCCAGGGGAAGGATCCTCCGCCTGGCTTCTAGAGGAACGTGCCAGGAGCAAGGACACGGCCGATATCCTTTACGGTCCGTCTACGTTTCTCCTATGCCTGCGCTCCTCTCGCCAGGCTTCTCTGTTCCTGACGTGTCGACCGGATCCCGGCTGTCTGGCCGAATGCGGCTACCGCGTCGTTAGGACTGCCTGACCACCGACTCCCGACAGATTGATGCCACTGTAAATTCCTTGATTAGTTTGTCCACGCTTTGCATCACGATGTTGTTGTTTACCTTGCCGACCGTTCCTGCTCGGGGACAAGATGTTTTGGGGGGACGTTTTTGGGGAGCGACGATTGCTCGGCGGCCGGCGACTGGGGATGTTCCAGGTATTGCAAATTTAACGACTACTTCAATTAATGGTAGACAATCAAACGATTAGCTTGTAATGTGCCAGTTATCATTTTTATCGATTTTTATAATAAATAGTTTTGTATGTGATTCGTATTTGTATTTAAATAACAGATTCGTATTTAAATAACAGATTACAGGTGAAAGGTATCTAAATAACAGGTGAGTCAAATTAAACTAAGAAATGGAAACTAACTGTACAAAATACATTGTGAAAGTAATTATTCAACTAAAACTGGATTTCTTCAGAACTCTGGATAATTTTTAGTATTTTTCTTTGTGTAGATTTCCATTAACAATTTATGCTATGAGAGAAATTATATAAAAATTTATGGTGTTTAAGCGGAGTATGTCGATTCTATGGTAGAATCTGATTGAACCCATGCGCGTAAACTAATTCCATGTCTTTCACGGAAAGCTAGCGAACGTGGTACTGTACAAAATATTCTTCATCACGTTCTGTTACGTTGCCCCATCGATCGGCCAACTAATGGATTCTAACTCGATAAAATAGATAGCGAAATAAAAAAGAAAGTGAGAATACCACTTTGAAACTTTTAAAACCACTTTTTGCTGGTTTTGTGCATTATGGAACCTTTCTCCGATACTAGTTGGAGCACGCTAATAGCCTGGACAGCATTTTTCCATAATTGGAAAACAAAAAGTGTACCTATTGAATATATTCGTTTTTATTTTTCACGCGGGGTTACCTATAGCCAAACTTGAACAAATTTGTGATTCTTAAAAATTCGATATGCTTTATCTTCTTGATGCATATTTTTATATAAGAAATGTCTTCGAACTAAATTTTATAATGGAATGATTATTAAATAATTCTGTACAAGTATTTCTACAGGCAGAGTTAAATTAATTAATTCATAATTCTAATAGAGTGACAATAAAATAATATTAAATGGCCTCTTATTACATATCTCTTAAATGCTGAAGATTTCTGTAAACAATAAGCCTAGAAAAAGGCAAAGTATAATTTTCAGAATTATTCAGTTACATCATGAAATATTCCATATTTAAACAATACTTCTATATTTCTTTAAGCAAATATTTCTATATTCGAATAAATTTTTCAATCATTAGCTGTAGCACCTTCCTTCTAAGTTATGTTTAATTCCAAGTCGCCCTCATAATTTTGGAAATTCTTTACCCTAAATTGTACAGCAATTTCATAAATAGGAACTGTCATCATCAAATTACATTCGTTGCTTGGAACGGTGCAGTATAGTATTGCATAGGTTCATTATCATAATTACAGTATACTTTCTTCGACACAACTTCCAGATTTGGTTCTAATTAAAACTTTATGAAAACGGTGAGTGCTGTAGACATTATTGATTCGACACAGTGCGCTGCGAGCATTGAATTCTTGTGTCACAACGAGGGGTAATCATCCGACGTGGTCCGTGACACAAGTACTCGCTGGCTGACTATGCACGGGTCTACACTACTTGAGCTCGTAACTGGAACAACAAACTATCTCGAGAGCCAGTTCGAGGAGGTGGTAACTGCTCAGCCCTTTCGTTTTCGCTCCGGTAGCTTAGCACCATGCAAAATTTCAGAGTCCTAGAAACCACTGGATTCGTATTTGCAGTTGACGAGCTCATAATATTTCGAACAAACTACTCTAAACTTGCCCCATTATGCCACTAATTTCCTGCACTTGCTACATCTACAGTCAACGAGATAATTTTTCCAAAACTCTATTTCTAGAAGACTATTTAAAGAGTATTTATACTACACTTATTTTTTAATTGCAATTATTCGCGCGGAGGGAATGAAAACAATCCTCATTATACTACTTCCGTGCATTTCTAACTAACGTAACTAATAAAACAATTTTAATTAAATATAGATATGCGAGAAATAAAACGATTGTAATAAGATTTTAATAAGAATTGACATGTGGAATCCATATGATATATAATGAGATCCTTTCCACAGACAAATGTTAATATAGATCAATATTTGAAAAATTATCTACGGTTTATCGAAGCGATATTTCTCAAAGAGAGATAAATAGAAATATTAATAACACTATACCAATTTCATTCTTTATCGAAACAAATATAAAATGTCAAAGTTAACAAAATCTTCTCATATTTATTTTGATGAAATATGCGCCAGAAAACAGTTAGTCTAACGAGTCGTCGCACAGTGGTTCAAAATTTTAAATTTGCACAAGCGACGACAGTGTGCTTGATAGTTAAGCGAACTTAGGCAAACAAATTAACCGGGCAAAGTCGCTAACAAGGCGAGCGAAATATTTTCTAATTAAGTCATAACTTCGTAGACGACAAGTTGTTCTTTTTCCGCGCGGTCATTTAACAGATTTATCGGGGGAACCTGATCCTTTTAGATTACCCGGCACGGAAGTTCGTCTGTCTTTGTTCATCGGCGCGGAGCGATACCCAAACATATGTGTTTTCAGCGACCGCAGGGTCGAGGACAGGATTTTTACCGGAATTCTGTCGGCTCCGGTTAATGTCGATATTGGAATTCCTCGAAAACTGACGAACCGTAAAATACCAATTATCGGCTATCAAATTTTACGACCGGGTTAATATAATATTCCGGCGGCTAGATTGCGCAATCGGCAGCAATAAACCCCGCCACGGGAAATTCGTCATTCGTCGACCGTTTAATGAGCTTATGTTAATAAAATATTGCTACTGCAGGGTTCCGCTTGCAAACAATTTAGACAGCTATTACGTAAACGAAGTTAATAACGATGCAACATCCAGCTGCATTATTAAGTTTGATATCACGTAATGTCACTAATCTCGATTCCCAATTACCTATGCATGGATTCAAATTGTTCGACTGTGTCGCACACGAGCCGGCGAACCTATCAGCGTACGCGAAAAATAAATTCCGGAAACTATACTAACCAAACAAATACTACACATTTAAAAATGTTGAACTCGTTCTGAATAATTTGTCACATGTAATTGTTTTATATAACAATGACGAGATTCCTTTTATTTACGTACGATTTCTATTGGAATATATGCTTGGTTAAAAATATTTATCCAAAAATTTTTCATAAGAATATTTTTGCAATATCAAAAACGGTAAATGAAAAGAACAGAACATTTTTGAAAAAGAAAGAACAGAACATTTTTGAAAAAGAAAGAACAGAACGAAAGACAGAAAAAAAGAACAGAAAGTTAAACACTGATTCACGAGTATCAAAAATTTATATTTAACATAGATATTGTAATTCGAATAATTTTGTGACAATTGATTGAAAATTTGTCGCGTGGTTGAAAAAGATACCTCAAAAAGTGATAACTCCTTCGCAATCTATCAGAATTCGCACAAACCGTTTATATTTCTCTCTTGGAGCGGAACATTCGTAAACAGATCGAAACAATAAGCGTCAAAGATTCTCAATTACGCAACCGACAAGAAACTTCGCAGTCAATGCCTTTGTAATGGTGTTATTGTTAAAAGTTTCCCCAACGTTTATCGGGAACAACGAAGCAGAGCTGCGCTGGAATGAAGTTTCGAATAAGCTGGGCCGTTGCTCGAGTTGCCGATGGTAATTGCGAATTCTTTTCTTGAATATTAGCTACCGTTGAGCCAATAAGAGCACCCTGGCACGGCTGTAGCTGAAAGAAAGACAAAAGTGTACGAGGGAACAATAGAAACGAATTTCCGTGGATACCGAATCTGCTCTGTTCAACGGAGTGGCTTCGATAGTAGAAGTAACGATTGTCGAACGAGAGACGCGTGCTATTAGGTTCGAAAATATGCTGCATTCTGGATCCAGGTCATTTCAGTGTAATTGGCGCACACAAAGTGCACTCCACTTGAAATTCCCGTGTCGGGCTGCTCGAGGCCTCGGCATTACCACCGCGCTTCGATGGACGACAATGAAATC
This sequence comes from Augochlorella aurata, assembly GCA_028455555.1. Lineage (NCBI taxonomy): Eukaryota > Metazoa > Arthropoda > Insecta > Hymenoptera > Halictidae > Augochlorella > Augochlorella aurata. The sequence goes on along the minus strand of CM052154.1, from coordinate 6,612,443 downwards.
ATTGCAATCGTGACTCGTCATCGTTCTCTCCGTCGACGAATAAATTGATGCTTGCCTCGATGGTCTCGGTTTGCCGCGGTTCTTACGTGTCGAGGGCACTTGTCACAATGGAATCATAGAGCATTGCGTAATTGATACTTGCCGTCAAATAAGCCAGAGCTCTCCGAGACGCAGGATTCCTGGTGGTCACCTGTGCTCTTTTAATCATTCGATGCTCCGTAAAATACAGAATAATTGCGCTACCATGTTTCAAAAATATTTTAGTTCTCGTTTACATCGGTATAGTCTTTGACACTGTGAGTTTTGTATTTTACGGAATAATTGTGCTAGTATAGTAAATCGTGTAAAAACATTTCGCGTTTAGTGCTCCATAAATTGCAGAATAATTATACCATCATATTCAGCGATATAAAAATACCTTATTTTTCGTTTATATCAGTATAGTCTTTGACACTGAATTTTGTACTTTACGGAATAATTGTGTCAGCATACTAAACGGTGTAAAAGCATTTCATGTTTACTTTATATCACTAAAGTGTTTGTTATAGTAAACTGTGTATTTTATTCCGATTTTTATCTATCGACGCCAGAAATTTTATTAATCGTTAAGTAATATGAACTTTATTTTTAAGTATTATTTGTCCGATTTCTATTTAAAAGGACGATGAATGTCGTAATTGTTCCATCGCAATTACATCGCACAGAAAGAAATCGTTCGGAACCGGCATTCAACAAGTTATTCATTAATACTTATTCATTCATCGAATTGTATCATTTGAAAATTAATTAAACGAAGTAATAAATATTGATGTATAACTTGTTGAATGCTGGTATTAAACGATCTCCCTTTGCGCAGTTTAAATAATAAAAGGTAACCGTGAAAAAGACGTCCGAGTTCGAATGAATTAATAAACTGAATAAATGGAAACGAATTAACTGAGACTCCAAGAGACTTAATTACAGGTAATTAATTATTATTACCTTGATAAGCAAAAACCAAAGCGATCGATAAAATATTGAACGAATTGATTTCTTAATTCCTAGAAAAATCAAAGCGAAATAATCCGAAAGGAATTCTTCCGCCAACAAATTTCGCCGACTTTGGTATTGGCGGAAAGTTCAATCCGTCAAGTTTGCGGCTTGACAGCGGGCCACGGTTGCGTAAAATCCGTCAACTTATTAGCACCGGCTTGCTCACCGGCCACACGGAGTCCTGCTTCGTAAACACCAGCCATCCGGCCGGCTCGCATTGACTACCAAATAGGAAGAACAGAATCGGCGCGCTAACAACGCAGAATTTCGTGCAACGTGCGACTGCACATCGATTCCGCGGCCTGAGAGCCAATATTCAATCCAAGTGCAGGTATCCCACAGCGTTCGATAAACACGGGCATGTCTGTAGCTTGACTGCAGCCAGTAGATCCTTTCATCGGCTCAGGTTACCGGCACAATTGAGACGGCTCGTATAATGTGGGGCTTGCAACATCAAAGTGTTGAATACGAGTTAATTGCGCGCCGTGACTATTCAGCGCAGTGTGAGGGACTGAGCAGTGACACTGAGAATGCGTGCTGCACGCTGCACTCCCGTGCTGCTATGCTGTTGCCGGAACTCCGTGTGCCCGGATCGACGATTTTCAGCTTTGATTTTAATGCGAATAGTTTCGCGCTTTTACCTGCTACCGCTTAACAACCGGTCGCTGGACGCGCAAGTATCTTGATAAATGGAGGACCAGTCGAAACGCTCGTTTTCATTCCCGGTGAAATGATTCTGTATGGGAAGCTCGTCGGGAAGTAGGACTCCGGTATTTTTATAGGGCTTCGTTTTTTAAAGTGTTCGATTTGAATGTTCGGAGCAGTCACCGGCAGAACTTCTGGCTGATCGGTCTGACTAGTGCTGTCTTATTCTACTTCTCGGTTTATTCGTCTGTGTACCCAGGATCGTTATCTAACCTTTTGCAAATTATTTCAAGAGGAATTATGACTGCGCAGCTATTTTTTGAAATTATTTTAAAAATAATTATTGTTTTGTTGAGGTAACAGGTCACGTGTACTTTAGCATCATTAAATTCGTAATTAAATATAGTTAAATTAGTTAAATACATTTAAAATGTTATCTCTACATTAAATACTATTTCAGAAAAAGTTTATTTTCCAAATTTTGTATTACACGAGAAGATAGAAATATTTTCAGTTCATTCAATATTTAAAAAATCTATTTCCTTCAGCTCTGATTTAACATTGTCAATCTTTCAGTAATTTTATTATTTTCTCATGTAGAATTATATACTTCTTGGTTCGTCGCTATATTTTTTAATGTTTATTGAGAATGTCCTTATGCACGTCATAATAAAGACAGGATTTATGTATCACACGAAGTTATCTAACAACTTCAAGAACTGAGTTAATTTTAGGACACTTGCCGGGATACGTTAGTAATTGACGAAGCGCAGCTTGTATTATTAATAAAGCATGCAAGAGCATAATTCAACTGGTTCCGGTTGCGGGAAACACGTACAGCGTGCAGTTATCCTCGAGGAATATAAAAGTAACCTGTTAGGTGCGAAATTAAAATGGTGCAAAGCGCTCGTGCTGTATTTTCGGTAAATCCGCTTTGAAGATAAAAACACGTGAAAATTCACGAGTGTTTTACGCGCTACGATGATAAATGCGTGTAACAGAATAAATATTGCCGAGTGCAAGAGAAACAATGTAATAATGACAACGCATTTAATAATAATACATTCAGTGTAAAATAAAGAATCAATAACCCGTGGAGTTACTGTATTCGAATAAAACGCGTATTGCATTCTACTTTCGAATGATTAAAAGTAGAATAACGGTGCCAATGTCTTAAAAAAATAAACAAAATAAAGAAATAAAAAAGATTTGATACAGACATATTGATTATTCAAAAATGAACAATATAAAAGAATAATAAAATTAAATGGAGACATATTAAATCTTCTTATTCAGAAATAAACAAAAACAATGTAATTTATCTTATTCGATAAATATTAAGTTAATTATTTCCAAGAAGAAACCGAATATTTCTAATCCTTCCCGGGCATTTTAACACCGCGAACTTTGAAAACTTTTTCAGGATCTATGGAAATTTCTTTCTGACATCCACTTAGCGCCCATCGATTACGTCTCTCGATCAATCGCATCGAACCACACGCCGACGATCCGCGAAAACTGACTCAATCCTCGAAGAAGCAAATCTGTCGGGATGATCGGTCGCGAGTAAATCGTATCTCTCCCTGAAACCCGAAACCTCGGCTTCGAACACAGTCAATCAGCGCGCGGAAAGCGTGCGAGAGGAGCGTCAAAGAATTCGCCGGCTCGCCGAGGAAGTTCAACACGTTTGAAAAAAGGAAACGCGCAACGGGGAGCCCGCGGTGTTCTCTCAGGCAGGAAAAGAGAAGTGGCGTGGCGGGGTGCTGGAAGCGAGGGCCGGCCGAAACTGCAGGCGAACCAGAATAAAATTCCAGCCCCGGCGACCTTTAATCCTATCCGCGGCCGGGTCGAAGATAGCCGGAGATAGCACTCGCTCCACTCCGCTATTCTCCTCGCCACTCCGCGCCATTCCGCCCGGCGCCTGGAAATTAAAATTCCACGAGGCGGCCGCGCCAACGGCCGTGTAAATGCGCTTTAATAATAATGTAAACGCGTAACGAATGGGAGTTAACGCGCGGTCACTTTACCGTGAAACGAGGCGACGCGGCATTTCCAACGTCGGCGCGACGGTGGTCGTCAGAGCGCCGGGGACAGCAGGATGAAAACGGGGTTGCAGGTTGCGGAGAAGGGCCGGGGTGGAAGAGGACGGCCGCGGACACGTGGACACCGAAATCCGCCCCCTGAATTCCAGCTGCGTTTCACCCTCCGCGTCTGTCCACGTACAAACGTACAAACCCGCGTGGTCGGGGTAATACGCATAATTGCATAAAATTACGGGGGGCCAAATTATCGGCCCGGCCGGTTTAAACGAGCGCCGATTACGTCGCGACCTTCCTCACCTCGTCAAGTACGCCGAAATCGTTTCAGGACCGAACAACGCGAGGAGCTCTTGTTTGCTGGGCACGTACCACCGACGTATCATCCGGATTGGCGGACCCTGTCTGCGCCGATTGATACGGACCCGAAGAGTTTTTGGAGGTCGTTAGGGAACGATTATGCGAGAGCGACAGATGGGGGTTAGGTTACCCGGCTGAATTGGCCTGGCTTGATTGAGGATGTCCTCTTTGTGCGGTTTAACCCCGAAGTGTCTAAAGCTACCTGCTTGATAAATCGAGGGACTGTGTGCTGGCTTGCGGGACTCACTTTGTTGTCACGAGTGCGAAAGAATTTGTTCAGGAGCGACGGTTATCTCGGCCGATGATTGTTTAAAACGTGATTACTCATCTTTTAAGGTTTTATACATTGTCATTGCGTCACATGAGACACAAAAATTGTCTAGATCGATTGGGGAACTTATTACCCCCTATGAGCCCGTGTAACTTTCAGATCACGTGTTAATATATTGACATTTTACGAAATAATTATAGTTTCTTCACGAGATGATGTATACGTCTTAATTGTATAAGGTCTCTGAGATGACCAGTAACAGTATTGATGACAATTGGCAGCACCATCAACATCAAAGATTGCAAGTCGTCTGCAGATATGTAGATATTAGGAACAAATTTTAAGGAAGGTTAAAGAAGAACAAGTGCTAATTCCTCCATTATTCAGTCAAGAAATAAATTAAAGTCTGTTACATCAAGTTTTTACTTCGAGCAGTTGCACATTAGTCGTTCCATTGTCCCATCTATAATCGCAGCTCAAGACAGTCTACATCACTCTATTTTCCCTTGTTCGCGAAGCAAAGTCCAACGACAGCTACCTGAAGCGTCGCTACTGTTTTATTAGATTGACATTTGCCAGACTGTAATTCAATGATTTCGCTTTCGCAACTTTGGATCACGGTGAACTATGCCCGGCTAAGAATGTGCGGTTAGGGACACGAGGTTAACGTGTTTGATTATGAGTTTGCTTGGGTTATCTGAATAGCTACCCAGCAGAATATCTAAGTGTACTGTCCCCTGGACAGATACTACCACCGTTGTTATTAGGTCCCTGCAAGGTCTCGGTTTGATAGTCCTCTAGCCCCACGCGAACTATCTTTGCTATTTTAGGGGACAGGAAAGGATTGCAGTCACGGCGTTCCGTGGTTTCGGAGCTAATGCTCCGACAATAGTTCAGTCGCGAGGCGGAACGTATTAAGCCGTCTGTATGTTAACACGGGTTATTCGTTTATGTAACGGCGGATTGTAGCGTGTGTTGCGCGAGTTTCGAACGCATCCGAAATCCTGCTCCTCTGCGCGGAAAGCGTTTGATAGGATTGTCCTGGCTATGCTTCAATTTGCCCTATTAAGACTATGCATTCGCTGCTGATTCTGTCAGCTATCAGTACGCAATGTTTCCTGACTCCCTGCGACACGATTAAGGCTGATTCGGATTACGCCGGAGCCATATGCTGATCCGTTTATGATCATTTTCTTGGAGACGGGATTACGTGCCAACTCTTAATGTGTCATCAATTATTTTCATTTTTGGTATTTGGAAATTTAAGAATTTACAGATTCTTAATTAGACTTATGAGTTGGACATAAATAAATAAAAAGCACATAGTAGATGTGTTGCAATTTTTAATTTAGTAACACTTATTGCTTTAGATATCAATAAAACTGATTGTTTTTCTCAAGAACGAAATAACTTAGAGATTAATTATAATTTAGAGAATGTATGTCTTTAGGCATAATCAATTGTAAACCATGGGATCGCTGATGACATCGCAGTTAACGCGACCACGCTAAAATAAATAAACTTATTATAATAATAATAGTAAGAAAGTTACCAATTTCAGAATCTCGATTTTTGCAGATTTTGCAACAACAACTAAAATAGTCGTCTCCACGCAGGACGTTTTTGATGTCTGATTTTCTTCATCGATAATAGATATTTGAGAATGCTGTACCTCCGATAATGTCTACGAGAACGTTACTTAATTAGCGCCGTGATTTAACATTCGCAACGAGCGCCGGTAAAAATGCTCATTAAATAATTGGCCGGGCGGGTGCGTTCGTCAATTACGATATTAAAATAATGATAGCACGTTAACTCTGGTTCAGTTTTAATATCGCAGGTGGTATCTTCAGCGGGTCGCGAGGGCGTCGGATTTTTAGTGAAATACCGGGAGCTCGTTAAGCGTATCGTGACGGGCAAATTTACAATAATTTCCTATTAATGAAATTACTCCACGTGTGCCGATTGTTTGTCCCCCTTATTACGCAGAAATCCGCGTCCGAATAATTGCAGAGAAAAGCAAGCAAACGAGACCAGCGTGAACTTTCAAATTACCGTCGAACGCTCGCCAACCAGTCTTCCTGTTTGTTGCAAATAAATATTAACAATTCTACTTAATATCGAGCATTAATATTCGCATTGAATTGATATTTTATTCGATACATATTGGCCTTTTTTATTCGGATTTACGCTGTTCGGTTGTTATTTCGTTAAACTGTTGCTTTAATACGGTATTGTTCCTCCGTATGCCACCCCCCAGCGATAAATTGCTTTTTCATTTATGCACACGAATATGGAAGCATTGAAAATGTCATTATGCAAATAGATCATTAACTGCTGATCCATGTTTCACGATATTCTTTACAGCTTGATGTAAAATGCAATTTTCGAGACGGTTTAATGCTTTGTTGATACGTCTTAATTCTAGACCACGTTAAATTTTCCTATTATTACTCTCCTTACGTTAAAATTGTTGCAATTATACAAACCCTTTTTTAAGAAATATTTAAATATATATCTTAATTCAGATATACGTTGTAATAACAATTGCGAAAAGTCTAAGTTTATAATTTCTCGTGTTGAAAGAGTTTAAGTTTTCGTTGACAAAAATTGATAAATGATATTAAAAATAATGGAATATGTAATCCGCGCTCCTTATACTACCTTATAATCATATAATCATATAATATGCTAGTAAAATATAAAAGTTACATATATTACAATTTTCCCCGTTCCCTCCTATCGTCATTAGCGGTGTTCCATAATAGGTACTTTTACCTTGGATATTCGCGTCGGAGACAATCGCGTATTCATCTTTCCAGGCCGTAGACAAGAAGTTTCGCCCCCTCGAACGTCGAATAACAATTTGCCAGCCGATGTCAGAGGATTTCCTCTAGTTCTAAGAATTAATATCGAATCTCTGACGGCAATCTCGTTATGCTCTCGTAGGGTGGCGGACGGATTTTCAACGGAAGGAAATTCTCCATCGTTGAAAAGGTGGGGAAACACGATCGATTCCAAGGAAGAGAAAGAGAGAGGATACACGACGCGACGATGGAGAGAGAGAGAGAGCAAGAGAAAGAGAAAGAGAGAGATTGAGATAGATAGAGAGAAAGAGAGAGAGAAGGGGGACGAAAGGAGAGGACAGAACGGGAGGGAAAAGTCGCGATATTGCCAATTTCGCTATCACGCTTTCATTTCGGCACCACGCCGCGCTAACATCGTGAGCATCGAATTTTCGCTTCACGCCCGCCACCCGGCCGGAAGGGGGAGGGAAAAACGAATTTTCCCCGCTATCATCGCCCTCGCTTGCTATACGCGTTCTCAAATGCGTTATGTTATGGTAACCGCGCGTAAGACGTTCCGCTGGATTTCCAGGGCCGACGTATGCTCGACTCGCCTGATTTATGGAAAAACCCTGACCCGCTTGATAACGCGTTTTCACGTGCTTAGGAAAACGTGGCAGGCGCCGGCTCGATCGGCGATACGGGACCTAACCTGATCCGTGAGCGATGCTCAAGTATCGTACGCGATATCGCTTTTCAATGATTACCTGACGTCGTTCCTGTAATATCGTGGCCTCTGCAATTTTTATATTACCATGCATTACGTTTTCATATTTATCGATGATCGTCCACTGGAATTTCTCTGACGTATGAACCGATTTTTAGTAGTAGAT
>CM052154.1:6551924-6604320 GCA_028455555.1 Augochlorella aurata | reverse complement strand
TTTAGAATAAAATGTTCTGCATCGAGTGCAAGAAGCAGGAATTGCATTTACACGTACACCGCCTTCAATCATTTCAACGAGCCGCCGAATAATTTTATTTCACTGCGAATACTATAAAAATGAAAATTTTGTAATTCTTCCAATATGTATAACTCCACGGTATACTTACTACCCGAATATAGAAAAAGACAGAAATGTACTTCTGGATGCATCGCGCCTAATTTTTCCTCGCGATAGTAAATTCGATCGCAGACTGAACGCGTGCGAATCGCCGAGAGTATCGTCCGTATCTAGCAGCTACCGCGAAGTTTGAATATCGAGCTACCTCTGGACACGGTTAATCATTGGATTAACGAGGCCACGGCGAATCAACGAAAAATTCTGCTCGCATTCCGTTAAAATTACAGCGAGCGATTCGAAAGCAAACAGAACAACGGGCCGCGCTGGCACACGTTCCGCGCAAATAATACACGGAATAATAAACATTTACACGGCAAATAATTCGACGGCGGTGGGGAACCCATAATTAAGTGAAATTGGGACAAATGCGGGGAGGAGTATATTTTGCAGGGAAATGAGCAAACTGGAATATCCCGAACAAATGCGCGGTAGCATAATTTATAAGATAAACAGGCGCATGTAAATTGCAAAATTGGAGACGCGCACGTGTAAATCTTAATAGAATGAATAAACGGACGGCCGGGCAAGCAGCCTGTAATTTTCAATGAGGCCGCGGATGCCTCGAGCGGCATGAACACGCGAATTAATGGATCGGTGCAACTTTGTGACTCGCAGAACGTTTTTCAGGCTTAATTGATAAATAACCGGCACGCGCCTGGTTCGTTTAACTCTTGTTCCTTGGAAAATACAATTTCCTGCCGGCCTAAATGAAGTTAGTGTATCAATAATCTGTAGCAACAAGTTATTGCTCGATGGAAGCTACTTTGTTGCGGGAACATGTATTTATCGCGCCATTGTACGAGCTCGTAGTTTCGTTGAAATAAATAAAGGTCGCTTTGGAAAGTCATAGTAAAAATATTAGTAGCAAGCTTCATAGAGATTATTTAAAAAATGAGAATGCAACAGTGTGCTTTTAGAAATTGTTGAAAGAAAAAAGAATTAATTGAAGGGATGAAATCGGAAAAATCATTAGAAAGAATTATTGAAACAGAGATATTTAAAAAAATAAACTTAAGGGATGCTATCACAGAGAATGCTTTAAGGAAGTAAGAAAATAATGCCAATAAATTATTTAACAAACATTAAGTAAAGAAATAGTTTCTCAAAAAATAAAAAAGAGAAAGTAAATGGTCATAAAAATTATTAGATGAAGTAAAATAATATTTCAGCAATACAAAAAATAATAAAAAAAACTTTTAGTAAAAAAATAAACTAAAAAGATAACCTGAACAAAATTATTAAAAGAAGCAAACATTGATTTCCCGAAGCCTGTAAGAGATCCCAAAATCTCAAGAAATGATGAAAAAGACACGATTAATAATGATTCAATTTATCAACGAGTGAAAAATTGCGAATCTCAGCGACTGTTTGTTCCTAACAACGAAAATTCGAGCACCATCCTCGTCTTTATTTGTCTGTCGAAGTCAGCAGATTATTCCCGAGGATATCGCGCAAAACAAGGGTGAAGGACATTACAGATAAACCATCCCCGCCGAAGACAGAAGTCACTCGAAGGAAGCTGTCCTTTAAAAGGCTCAATAAAGGGCTAGATCCCGTGGAAAGCAATCCCCTATAATCGGGGTCAAAAGGAGAGCATTCGAAGAAGGGTGGGCTCTCTCGATCGACGTCTTACCGATCAATCTGTCGGACACGACTTTCCAATCTCCTCGGGGGCAGCAAGGTTGCAAACGAGGCCGGGCAGATCGAGCGAGAACTCGAAGAGCACCCCGTCGTCGCCAGCGAAGCCGAAGGTCCGAAATTAAAATTTGAAAGGATTATCAGATCAAACGTCAGGTGCTGACTGTTGGACGCCTCGATGAATCCGACGGGGATGATTGGAGATTCGCGTGCTGATTGAATCGAGTGGCTCATTAAGGGAGACTAATTAGTACGCGAAATCGTTTTCTTCGTGCTCGGAGCTTCTAGGCTATTCGATTGTCTGCAAGCGGATATTTCGATCTGTGCTACTTGTTAAGAGAGCACTCGCTAATTATTCATCCGAGCCATGTAGTCTTATTACAGTCTCGAAGCTGCAAAATATCCTACTATCATTGTTTAGAATAATATCATCGCGTACAGACTTAAAAGAATTGTGGAGTATCTAGGAAGTAACAATAAATGTTACAGAATTTGTTTTCCGCTCGTATAAAATTGTTAACCATTTCGAATGAAATAAAATTGTTATTCAAACACACTGATAAAACAGTGCAAACACAGTAAAGGGATTTTAATATTTTGAAAAATATTTTCTTTTATGATTTTCTTCTATTAAGAATATTTCTTCCAATGAAAAATATTTTCTTATGAAACATTGTGGCGTGTAAAGTGCAATACTTGTACTTCGAATTCAACTTTTAATTTAGATCACGAATTCCTTTTCCACAGCCGTTCGCTAAGATCAATTTCAAAACGATGATTTTAATATAACTATAAATAATACAGTACATTCTATTGTAATAAATAGTTGCACGAACTGACTAGCGATGAAATAACGTGGTGCGGCGTGCAAGTAACTTCTGTTGCAAATATTAAGTTACTCTCTGGCCAGTCACGTGTGCTTAACAAGGGCCAGAGGTGATAAAGCCACTACGTTATTAAAATATGCGAAGTTCGGGCGTTCTGAACAAGCGGCGTCAGCCAAATTGCAGATTCGAGTGATCGATATCGATTACAAGCCGCAACGCACTGCTCGATACCCGATGCGCGGCGAACTCGCTCCGAATCGAACCGCGTATTACAGTAACTCGATTTACCGAAAAGCTCAGTCGGAGTCTCTAGTCTGCATTTAACCTTCCATTGTGGGGTATTTGGCAAACGAAGTCAAGGGAGCGAGGCAACCACGAAATCCGTGGTATTTGAATTTGTCGATTTACTTATGGAAATTGCTGCGGCCCGGTCTCAAGTGTAAAAGACTTTCGGAAATATTGACTATTAGATCCCGATCTCTGATCTAGATCGGAGCGAGCTCGTTTGACCGAGAGCGAACTCCGCGCAGATTTCCGAACTGCCAAGCTTCGCGAACTTATTAAGCGGAAGTTGTTACGGAGGTAACCGTAAACTTGCAGCGTTACGGTCTTTGCGCGAAATGAAATTTCAAGTTTCGTGGAATAATAATATTAATGCTAACGATATTATAATAAATGCTGTAATAAATATTGTAAATACTGTAATAATAAAATAATGGTAATTTTTATTCGAAATTGTTCAGTCCGAATAGTCTATTTCTGACGTTTGTATACTAGTAAGTACACTCCAAATATACATTGAAAGGAAAAGGTCTTTTACAGTATATTAAAGTAGATTATATAAGTGTTAAAATACAAAATTCTTTCTATTTAGAATAAAACGTTGTCTACATAATTTAAAAAATATAAAAATACACCGAATTTTCACGCCACACACATATTCGAACGCTTCATAAAATTAAACTTTTTAATAATTTGGATTACTAGTTTTATATCACTGTTGCTTAAAAATACATTTCAAGAAGAACATTTTAACATTTTAGAAATTATTATGACGGAGTCCACATTATGGGGGTAATGCAGTCAAATTAGAATGTATTTTTGCTAATAAAATTGACGTGATATAGGAAAAATCAACGAAAAATTCATTGGAATTTTACAGATTTCTTCAGAAATTGTAAATTAAATTATAAAATATTATAGATTAGTTACAATTAATTATAATAATTCATACGGAACAGTATCGGTTCCATTAAAGATTGGACGAACATAATTTACGTCTACGAATCCATCACGCACCCCAAAGTTGAACGGTCGCCTAAATGCCGAACGATTATCACGCCTAGTGAATCCAGTTAGTAAGAAATTCCGAGTTTGAACATCTCCTCGTGGCCCGAACGAGAAACTGCGAATCAGAGATCCGATTGCGTCTGATCGGGACGCGAGGATCCTCTCGCGAGTAATCCGCCATTAAATCACGAGGGCAATAAAACCGTCACGGTGGCATCAGGCGGCCGCGGCGCGACTGCACTCGGAAGAGTTACGGTCCATTCTTTCCCCGTGTCTATTGAAATAATTAAAAGTTTAATACAGTTTCCGGAGCGAGTGTCTGGATCGAACCGGCTCGCGTTTCCGCCGGTGCATGCCGGCTGGCAGTTGACAAAAGTCCGTCGATTTAAACTCAGCTCGCCGGATTCCTCGGTGAGCAAGTTTGAAAGGTTCGCCTCGCGACGCCAAAGGAAATCCCTGCTCTATTCAGAGGGACGCCTCTCGACGACAAACAGTCGATGCAAGCCGAAACCGGTGTCGCCAACAACTCGGGACGCTCCCCGAACAATCCGCCAGACACGGCCGCTATCTCCTCGCGTTCGATCAATCGCGCGGCGCGCGTTGCTGCTGATTTCGCGCGGGAACAGCTTAGAAATTTCGCGAAAACTTCCCCGTTCGGGGACTTAATCAAACGACCGTGCGGAACGAATCTGCCTGGTCCAGCCCCCCGTGTAAACTGCGAAAGTTAACGAGATCTTCGTCTTCCGTTTGCGTTCTTCTGCCGCGAGCATTTTTTCCTCGCCGGCGCGGCGCGGCCGAACGACGATTGCCTCGAGTGCTCCAACTTTTTATACCGTGTTTACGGCCGACCTCGTTGCGCTCACTGTAATGAGATCTTTCTTCCGAATCGAAAAAAGACCGGATTTACTTGTTTACAGATTTGCGCGGAACAAATACGCCGTGGTATTAAGTTTGCGAACGTTTGGAACCGTCCGGAGCGCGGATATTGATTGCGGAAACTCGGGGATCCGGACGTCTCTCGGCAATCAACGAAGGTATTCATCCTCTGGTCCGATAACGAAGCTAATTTCCTGTCTAACATTTTTTTAGTTACATATTTGTAGCACTGACTTGCTTTTAGAATTAATTTTTATTAGGGTGCATTTAATCGAGCCGAATTTTACTCGGGTGTGTTAGGTACTAAGGAGTTCAAATACCATCCGCTCAATTTTAATTATTTAGTTTTACTAATAAAATCTAGTGCGAGAAGAAGTGGGTGTAACGTGAAAGAGAAGAATTTGCAGTAATTTAATACGATCTAATAACAAAACTAATTTCTGCAAGTATTTTACGTTCTATTGCGCGTTCACTTGCATTTTATTCGCTGCGTATGCCATCGATGCACGCAGATTCTAATTACATCGAGCCGTTCGGCAAATATTAATTTTATCGAATGATAAGTCTTCCATCATTTTAATGCGTCATTTAACCGCATTTGCGACACCCGGACACATTCGAGCAGCGTCTGGCGAAAGTGGCGAAAGCGAACTGCTCGGTTTCATCGAACTGTTGAATAACAATGACAACGACAAGCTGTCGTTCAATCGGAGCTCGTCAACAATCGAGTCGATCCTCCTGCCGCATTCTCAAACGTTTAATGCCGCGGCTCGAGCAGCAAATAACGAAACCGGCGAATTAATTAAACGTGAATTTCCGAACTAATTAGCAAAGTCCAGTTCCGGCATGTTTCGCTTCAAAAGCGCTTCGAAAATATCCTCGCCGCGGCGAGATTGAATATCGAGGGTCGGCCAGCGGCAAACGATAATGTTTGCTGTTGTTACGGCTGTTGTTCGGCTTGTTGTTGTTGCCGTTGCCCGATACAGTTCCCATTCGAACGTGTTACAAGATATTTGAAAGTTTGTATTACTCGATCGACAACGACGAGTACAAGTCCGCTCGTGGAACTGTCGGGATTCGAGGGGGGCGGCCACTGTGTCGAACAATGGAGTTTGAAAGCAGTGACGTGGAATGGAAAAAGCACGTCAAACAGGCCAATCGGAGAAACTTTTCGACGGATAATTGCACGCCGGAAATGTGTGTCGGTGAGCCAGTGTTCTTTTGTTCCAGAGTCAAATTGTCAGCTGGAACTCTGTACGATCGCGTTATTGCGGGTTTATTGTTCTCTCGTTATAATCGCGCCTTATCGACCTCGTTAGAGTCGCGTTGTCATCGTGCCCGATCCACAGTTAGCAAATATCTCTTTTAAAAAGATGGGGTATAATAGAATTGTTAAATTTCTAAAAATTTAGTTGCCCATGGTCTGTTTTATTGCCATTATAATTTGCAGCGTTTATACGAAATATTTACTCAAAGAGAAAATGTATAAACTGTTGCACTGTATTGTTGAATGGTTTAATGATTTAACTATAGAAAAATTGAAGTACTATATTTTTAGTATATAGCATTTTTGATAAAGCATTATATTTTTTATTTATTATTTTTATTTTTATATAGCATTAGTGTACAGGATTTTTTAAAAATGGTTCCTGCTATTATAATATTAACAGACGAGCGAGTAAGTAACCAATCAAACAAACATAAAATTATTATTCTTTTATTATTTGTTCACTAATTTCGTCTTGAATATTTATATAAAAATATGCAATTATATGCAGCTTTTATGGTCTTCCATTTCCCAATTATTACTCCCAATAATTATTCCTCAATGATTATGCGACAAAAAGCACCTATCATTATTAAAATTCTTATTGAAATTTGACTTTCTTCATTTGAATTATTTAATTTTCCACAGAGTTTTCCGTTTCGCTGAATATTCTGTCAATTTATGCGCCCCCGACGAGTGATTAAATTGATGAAAATTGGTAGCATAGCGACAGAGTTGAGAGCATAAACACGCCGGAATTATTCGGCGTCTAAATGATCTAAATGGATATGCGAAATTCCGGCATCGAGTTACGTGTCCGTAATGAAAATTGAGTTCAGCTAAGAGGTGGAACATTTAGTCAACATCGTCGGCGCGGAAAGTTTCAGAGGCGTCTCTTTAACGAGTGCAAATTGGCGTACACTGGAAAACTGCCAAACGGCCAGGTCGGGGTAATAAGATATTCCAGTCCGGTACCCATCGATTGTTGTAAGAAGCTCCGAGTGTCTTTCGAGTGTAACACTTTCCTGACGACACTCAATTTTCCGGGGAGTTCGGTCTCGTTGACATAACCTGTCTTTCGAGAGGTATCCGCTTCTGTAGCTACACCACGCAATTATCGAAAATCGGCGATTTTCCTACCTATTAAAAATTGCCAAGTAATAATTAAGCAAACTAGAGATTCCAAGTGAAGATTGTTCGAAAGAACACGACATACCTGTCTCGACTTTAACAATTTTCCTAACAGTCTGAAATATAGATTGTCGATCTGTATGCAAAATAAAAATTCTCTGTATCCATTACTGGATAAAGGAACTACGTAAACTTTTACTTTGTTTCTTAATAATCAATTTTGTTAGAAAATTCAAAAAGAAAGAAGAAATAAGACTTGATACTGTTATTTACAAAAAATATTAAGAAACCATTTTGTTAATTGTTCAATTGACTATACTATTTCTGCTGAGAAATGTTCTTTAATGTCACTTCTCATTGAAATAAAGTAGCATTCGATTCATATAAATATCGTTAACAAAATGTTTACTTGCTAAAAAAACGCAGCGTGCTGAAAAATTTGTGGAGAAAAAGATTGGAGCAAGTAGAATCGAATAACAATAAATCTTCGTGTAAAATAAAAATACCCAGCGTAAATTATTCTCCTAGAAAATAGCTAGGGAAGAGCCACAATATTAACACTCCCCATTTATCTTAAAACAAACAAGAGCACAATTCTAATCAGATATCTGTTTTACGAGACAGCGTTCATAGCAGGAAAGATCGAAGGTACCAACCCACGGGAAATGGAATTTGCGTGGGACCACAGCAACCTGCAGGGTTTGCCGGCAGCGTTAAATATTAAGCGTTCTAATCCTCAGCTATGCAAGCAAAATAAATAAGAGAATCGCTGGCGAGGTTCGGCTAGATAGCGGAGAGTAATTACACGGAAGTATTCCCTGGTATGCAACGCTATTTTGAAAGATAATACAAAACGAGTTCTCGAACATGCCTACATTGCATCATCCCGTGGCCTGGATGGTCGCCGAAGTTAACTGCAATCGGTGGTTGGGTAGAATATCCGAGGCTTGGGTATAACCCCTGTTAACTACATACGAGACGCCCCGGGGCACCTTCCAATTTAAGCCCTGCCCTGCGCGCTACCTCGAAATAGGGTTACCGTATTATTATTTGTCGTTTCAACCGGTTACCTGTTCGAATAAGCTGGATAAATTATGGATCTGTTAGCTCTCGTTAACGCCGATCTACCTGTAACCGTTTTATGCCTCGGATCTTTCCAACATCGACGTTTAACCCTTTAAACTCGGACAGATATATAGGACCACTTGCAAAAATCTCGAGCACGGTGGATTAGAATAGTGGCTCAATTGTTATATCTATTATTTGTCAAATTTTCTTATTATTTTATTTTATTTTTGAATAAAAAATTCAACATCTCTTATTTGATAAGCGTTAATTATATCCGAAAACAGAACTATCGAATATCAAATAGAATATCAAAATAATATCGTCAATATTAATATGATTAATATATTAATATCATATATATAATATAGAAATAATATCAAACTATCGAATACATCGCCCTTAATTAGTGGACAAACAAACTCTGCGAAATTCTGTTTAAAAAGTAATTACAAGGAAACGGCACCTCACGTCTCACCTGTTGTTCCGTATCGAGACAGAATAATAGAACCAGCAGCCCGCGACCCGGCAGAGAGCAGAATCGACCGGGAAGCCCGAACGAGCCGAGCAGCCAAAAATCCAGGTGCGTTCGTAGAAAAAGCTGCGTGTAGTGGCATCGTTGATCCGTTCGTGGAAGAGGGGCGAGTAACAGACAGTTCGAAGGGCGGGGCGGGGTAAAAAAAGGGGTAGAAAGCACAGGGTAGTTCCGTGCTAAACATTCCAGGGGTACAAAGCGAGGCCGGTCCTCGCGAGGAGGAAAATACGAAGCCAGCAGAGCGAGCGAGCACGGGGCGCTTGCAATTCGTTCCGGATCGAATGGGATTTCCCGTTTCGCTTGGAAAACAAATAAAACTTCCGTCGCACTTGGGCAGCTTCCTAAGACTGCCGACTTCGGTCGGTGTTCGTTTCTTATTTCGAGGCACGGAGGCTCGGAGGTTAGCGACCCGGACTTAATACGTACACTTATCACGCTGCAATGATCCTGTTAGCAACTTTTTCCACCCCTTTCCGGCCAACCCGCGAACACCGTTCCCGGCGTAAGACAGCCGGGAAAGGAGAGACGGTTAAACGGCTGAGACTTTATTGGCTTTAGAAGCCACGAGAGTGCTCTTGTGTCCACCGCTCCCCGCCGCGACAGATCAAACTTTGTCGAAGGCTGCCGGGGAAAAATAAATGGGAGACGCTCGAAATTAGCCTGCCGGATCAGCGTTAATTTGTTTTGAGGGGCGAGGGCACTGCCAGGGATCCTGCGTCCCCTATTGGTTCAGAACTCGCGAGGAGAATCCCGGAGCGGTTGCGACAAAGCTCGGTATTTAACGACGAGTCTGTGGAACCGGTTAGTGCTCTTCATTTTCGGGAATGGTTCCTGTTACGGGGTGCTTTTTCCTTTCTTCCTATGGACACTGGCAAACACGGTGTCGGTAAAAGCCATGGAAATAATCATTGGTCCATTAATCTTGATTAAGGAGGGATCGCGCGAGGAAGATGATCTCTTTGGGGATCAGGAATTGCTTGGTCGAAACGCGACTTTTGTTTCGAATTATTTTGAATTAACTATGCAATGTTTCTTTTGTATCTTGATATTTTACCTTAATATTTTGTTGCTTATATTGCAAAATTGTTTCTGGAACGTATGGTATGAATATCGAACGGATGCTTCCAAAAGCGATTTCTAAAAATTTCATTTAAATTTAAGGAGCGGCTGGAAAGTCTCGCATACCGTCGAATATTTCATGGAAAATGACTGGAGCACGCATAGAAAACCGGCGAGCCATCAGAGGGATTAATCAAATCGAATCTCGAATTCGTTCTGAAAGGAACGAGTCCATACATGCGGCGGTACGAAATAATTACCCGGAGCAATTAAAAAACCGCGACGACATTTCAATCGCGACCAGTCGATTCTAATTGTTCTCGTTTTTCTACTAATTTACAATGAACGGAACCTGGGCGACAGTAATTGAAATAATTACCGCACGACCTGGCCGATCTGGTAATTAAGAGACGCATCGGAAGGAAGACAAAGTCGGTCTCGTTCGGTCCTGGATGACGAGCTGGGAGAATCAAAGAGAGAGAGAGAGAGAGAGAGAGAGAGAGAGAGAGAGAGAGAGAGAGAGAGAGAGAAGGAGAGAGAGAGAGGAGAAACAAACAGGACGAAAAATCTGCTTTAAATTCAAACGGAAGCCGGCGATCGCGGCAAACAAAATTTTCCGCCGACGATTTATTTGCCCTCCTAATGACGCGTGTCGCGCTAATTAATTAACCTCCGCTCGGTCGACCGCGCGCGCGCTCTCGCCTGTCTGTCGGTTAAGGATCGAGCGACTCGCGTTTGTCCGCCGATAGTTGCGTGACAAATTTTAATTAATTCACCTGTAATGAACGTCACGAGCCGCTGCATCAGGGACCCGACGTCGCGTCTTTTCTCTCTCTATCCCCCCCTCTCTCTTTTTATTGTTGTTTGCGGGGGTGTTTTCTCCCTTTGGTCGGAGCGGGTCGCATGGGGATAACGGGAAACAGCGGGATGAAGTTACCGGAGCGACGCGATAATAAGAAAATTGCGAAACTTACCGACATCCTTGGAACCACCCCATGTCCCCAGTTGCGCCTGGCGTGCTAATCGAGACAATGCGTCCACGTAGACACGGGATGCGGCTGCGGCACCTGGAAGATAATGAAACGAATGCCGACTGTAATCATCGAACACCAGGTGCATTACGGATCTATTGTTTTCCCCGATGATTTTTACAATAATTCGAGCCCTTTAACCCCTGAGGTTAAGGTCTATATTCTTGCAGATTCAATATATTTTTATGTTATATTTCGTGTCAGTATCTGTTTCGAATTTATAATTTTGTTATCTAAAAAGTATGAAAACTAGACGATAAAATTTAATATACATATGTTTAATAAACTACAGAAGAAGAGACTAGGAAGTATAGGAAGAAGTAAAAATTCTACGGAGAATAGAAATATTATTTTACTGTGGTAATAAATGTAAACTAAATAAAAATGAATTTTCATTTCATTATATAACAATTACATAAAAATTATATACAGGGGTACCCGGGTACCTTCACACTGAAAGACAATAGAGGATGTAGAAAAGAATTCTCCAAACAATTAATAAAAATAATATTTCATTGCCATAATAAATATAAAATAAGTAAAAATTAATATTCATATAATTAGATAAAAATTATATAAAGTAGTAATATATTATAGAAGCTCGTTATATGTATGTATATCCGAGTATAGGAGAAGAGGACCCATATAGAAGTAGAAATTCTCCAGGCAATAAAAATGACGGTAATAAAGATGAGATAAATAAAAATGAATATTTATAAAAATCATACAAGACAGTAACGTAACATAGGAATTTATCGTATGGGTACCCGGGTACCCCGGTTATAGAACAACGTCGACAATTTTGGTTATTGATGTAAGGGTTAATTAAAAACGAGTCTTAGTACGTTCGCAAATACTACTGAGTCGGCCTGGTTAAAGGACTGATTTAATTTCTGCAAGGAATGCGTAACGCCAGACGGTTTTTTAGACCCACTTTTAATTAAACTTTAATGCCAAAGAATGCTATTACCGTTCGACCGCGAGAGCTTACGCAAAAGCGTCGGTTCCAGACAGAACCTTTATGGAAATGAATTCTGTTTCATGATGAATGTTATTGAAATTGATTCAAGCACTTGGTATCGTTTCATTGTTTAAGGGGGATTGCTGGGAAATGTATCGTTGCGTCTGTAATTACTATGGAATGCGGTACAGATACTAATTATAATTCTTACGATTATTAAATTATTACGATAAATATATGTTCGTTATATCTTCTCTGGCTAATGAATACTTAATCTCTGCTTTCAGATTGATCGAATAGATGTGAAAATTAATTACGCGTTCGCTTTGTTCAGCAACGATTCAGATAAGTAAAATGAATCATGAGAACAATTCGTGGCCTAATAATTTCTCGTCGAAATGCTTTAATAATTCATGAGCAACTTCTACTTCGGAGTAAAAGTGCATGTTGCAACTGCCTTTATACGTAAAGATAAACGATTATAAAACGAGTTACAGATTTTCGTTTTACATTTGAAATCAACAAATTCTACCTTGCATCGAATTTGTATTTTTATATTGATTATAACAAAACCTGGTACATTAGACATTTTATTCCAGCAGATAAAAATGATTCCATAAAAATTACCTACAAAGGAATTAATTTACAAAATGTACACTACAATTATTAATACTGCACGGTCAGACATAGTTGCTGAAAAACCTAGTACATCAAGGATCCCATCGACTCTAAACGATTGAACAAAGATCGCGGTCGCGGAAAGATCTCCGTTATAGCCAAACCCAAGCAACGAACGCATTAAAACAGCGACGCGCCATAAAAGTTTCTTTGCTCGTGCGCCGATAAAATTTCATCAGGAGTCGAGAGATGACGCGCTCGGTTAAACAAGAAATCACAACAGTAATTGCGGATTACACGAAACTTCGTTAACTTCCACCTTATCCGAGCACCACCCTTTCGTTCGGGCGTTAGCGAAGGTCCGACAAAAACAGCGTCGCTGGCCCGTCGTTGGTAGGGGAGGTCGGCGAATAAAAACGCTGTTAGAAGTGCTCTGGTTATCAATAAAGAACGATCATTTCCGGCGAAAGCTCCTCGTTAAAACCTATGGGCTAGAAAAATTGGGACGGTCCGGCCCGTTGCTGGCCGGATCGGTGGAAATTGGTGGTGCGCACCCTGTTCCCAACGCCGGAAAATCCCTCATAAATACGGGGAGTTGTATAGCTCGTGGCGCGGCTGGAAAAGAAGGGAAAAAGGCGGAGAGCTCGGACAAGAGTGGCAGAGACGTGCTATATCTCCGAGCAAACGGACTTCTACAAAAGCGTGGGGCTTGTTTTATTGCGGGATCGTTGTCCCTTCAAGAATACACGTTCGCTCCGGCGAACGGTGGACACCCTCCATTTAATTGTAACGAAAGACCACCACCTTGATCTTACGGAACAAATCTCCGCGGGCTGTGGAAATTCTGTCGACCGGAAATTGTAGACTCTTTCGTAGGAGCTGCGCGAGCTTCGCAAAGTTTTTTAATCAGCGTGCATGTCAGTCGGTCGAATGGATCTTCGTAGGTAAAATAACTTTTGATAGGTTAATTTTAAGTGCTTGGAACGGGTGGATCGATGTTTCTTAACTTTCGGAGCTAGTAACAGCTCCGCGAAATGAGTATTTAAATTGTTTGTTGCGTGAAACGTTCGAGGAGTAAATGGAACTTAATAATTTTGAGGTTAGTTTTTCGTAAGAGAAACATCGAAAAATCAGTTTCTATTTTTTTACTACGAAGTGTCAAATTGAAAAGTCTGAGAAAGTTTACGAACAATAATTATAACAATCGGTACTGTAAAAATGTAAATACTGTCACTTTGCATTTTTTCGATCTTTTCAATTTTTTACAAGCAGGATTTTCAATTTAAAAATCTGGAACGAATTGCAGAGTATTTATTTAAGTGCTTGACACGTCTTAGATTCTTCTCAGAATTTTTAAACATCATTAACTAGGGATAAAACTGATTCTTCGATTTTACTCCGTAACTACCCTTTCGATCGAGCTGTAGGGTTGAAATTTTGCAGATGTTCTTTCTTGGTGTGCATATTTAGGAAAGTGAATGTTAACAAATATTAATGACATATTTATCTCATTTCTACCGTAAGAAATTTTTTAACACATTGAATTTGTTCCAAAATTGAGTTTTATAAAATAATCTACAAGAATGTTTACAAATATCTACAATCTAATGATTAATTATGCAGTATTATTAAATGTATCATTTACAAGGCTCGTGTTCTCCATGCATTTACTAACAAAAATTGACATTTTTACAGATATTTTTATCGCAAGGCATTCTCTCCTCATCTCGGTTCCTATACACAAAAATAATAGCTGCAACACGCTATCGATTTCGATTGTTGTAACAATAAGGCAGGGCGTACTTTGTATTCGATTTTCTTTAAGAGAATAATGCCTTCGTTAGTATTTCTTTAGAAATCTTCGGAAGATAAGATAGATCGTCCCCTATTTTGTAGCATGTCTTTGTGACTCTGTCGAGGGACTTTCCCGTAGAATGAAGGGCCAAACGAAGGACGTGGAAGCTGATCCTGTCTAGCCATTACATTCTCCTCGAAGAAAATCGGCCACCCTACCCATTCCGCCCCTGTTCAGACAAAAGCAGGGCATTAGAGAAGCACCGCCGGCGAATACCAATGCGTTAAGCAACCGAAAAGCTCCGATATTAAGTCGCACCCTCGCCTTTAATCCGCACTGTTTTTCTCCAAGTATCGCACTTATTGTGTACGCCAGCTGAATAGCAAACGAGAAACTTGTCAAAGCTCTTCAAGGCTTCCGCCGTCTATTTCCATTGTAAACGTTATTCTATTACGGAAGCCAATTAAGTGACAATCGTGCCGTTGGGAAGATTTCCCCCGGTACAGAGAAGAATATTGTTCCTTATGTAACGATAATTATTTGGAATCTTCTCACAGCTGACGATGTTCCAATTTATTTGTTAATATTGACGGCAGCTTTGCTCGTGAATTAATAAGCGGCATTGAGCAATATAATTGAATCATTTGATTTAATACTTTATTTACAATGTAATTGTCTCATGTATTTAAAATATTATTATTTGTAAGTAAAGAAGATGTTTTTTAGATATTTGCTGTAGAAAACGTGTCAATGGCAGTTTCAAATTTAAATGAAATTCAATTATTGATCAAGTATACCGAATTGTTTTTCGTACAATTTAAGTCAGATCCATAAAAATATGAAATATCGTAGAACTTAATGAAAATTCAAATTAGGTACCCACAATTCCACAACTGAACGATATTTTCTAATAAACAATCAAACTGAACTAGCAAATAAAATTGCAGAAAACGCACCCTGATGATTATATTTAACCCTAAAGGACCTTCGCTGTTTAGGCTTACGTAAATGGTTAAATATACTGTATTTATTATAAATAATACAGTTACTTACGTAATACAGTATAATATTCTAAATGAAATATTTATTTCAATTGAAATCTCACTTTTGCAGTGCAATCTGAATTTCTCAGAATTTCAAACCGGGGGATAGACATCTACTCGACGAAAATCCCCGAGGGTTAGTAAATACATTAGCTTGATGGAAGAACGTAGTCCCATCGTCACTAATTTTTCCGAAGGAAATAACTTGGGCAGCAGTTAATTACACCGGCTTTAATTTCATCGGTAACCTACTTCCGTTCGCGAATCCCGTGTACATTACAGAGAGGCGTTTACCACGCCACTTCTTTCCAACCCCCACGGTGAAGTAGGTCGTGCTAATTAGTCTTGTTGCAGGAATCACAGGCGACCGGTGTAAAACGCGTGGAAATTCAAACGACCTTGAAGCTTATAACGTCTATTGCAGACCGAGTCCCCATCCTGTTCCTGGTCCTTGTCCGAAAGCGCTTAGGTTGACGGGGTGGCAGCCTCCGGCCGTTGCGGTGTTAATTGTTATTCTCGGTCGTTCTCCGTAATTACACCCCGTTTCACCGGCGCGGCGGAGGCCTGGTCCGCCTTCGAATGTGCAACACTAAGAGACCCTGCAATGGTTGCAGTTTCCCATTGCAGTTCGATCCGTACGAACCAGTTCGAAATGTCAAATCAATTATTCGGTATTGGGTCGCCTTGCGCATTCCCGGCGAATTTTAAACCAATACTCATCCACGAACATTCCGTCTGCACCGGCTCGTTTCATTAATAATTTTCTCGACGAAAAGACAAACACGAACGTCTTCTATTGCTAATGAAGGCTGTTTGGTTAGCTCAATTAACTGTTTCAGTGTTCATAAGAAAGTATAGTAGAGAAGAAGTGTCTGTTTTATATTATTTCGAAACTATTAAAATCATAATATTTGTATTTATATTATATTTATAGTGTACGTGAAATATATTCTTGTATGTTATAAATGATAAAAGACTTTAATAAATTTTTTAAAAATACCAGAAATTAAAGAAAATATATGAATATCATTGAGATTATATTATTTATACTATCAATCTATCATGCGACATCTTCTTTACTTCTTTCCGTCCATAATTCTCAAATAAATTGCAAAATTTTGAAATGAATGTACACGTTTCTTCACTGTCTTAATTACATTTATAATTTTTATGCTCTAACAATGTTTTCTTGAAATATTACAATTCGAAAATTGAATTTTCCAAAAGTCGATTTTTGCGTAAATCATGGTTGCCAGGGTTCGTCGATACGCGAGAATGAGAATTTCGCGTAAGCGTCCTAATCAGTCGAATTCGGCGTCGACGTGGAAGCGCGAGATCAACTTCCGCAGCGAAAACGTTCGAGGAAAGTCGTTTGGGATCTGATCCGGAAGTCTCGGTGGTCCCGAACGGTCTGAGGGAAAGAAATTTTCCGTGACAGCCGGCCCCTCCTCGGAAATGAAGCGGAAGAGAGACGCATGTAATCAAGCGGATGTCGACGCGGAATTTCGTGGAGGGTGCCCCGATACCGGAGCTACCGAATATGACGCGAGGGAGCAGATTTCCAGAGTATTAGCGACCCTTCCTGCAACCACCGGCGGCTGCTCCACACGTCTTTTATCACGCAGCCGGCACAAGGATTCCGACTTTGCTCCGGGGTCGCCGCGTGAATGCTCCCTGAACGGGGGTTCCGCGACCTTTCTTCTTTCGCGTGCCCTCCCACGCGACCCCACCCTTTAAATCGCGTGTTCTGCTCACCCCCGTCGACACGACTCCAAAGTGAAAACGCGTGTCTGGCTACAGTGCCGATTAGATCGCCTCGTAATTGCTTCTACTAATCACCGGATTCCTCAATTTAGTCGGCGTTACAATTTCTTTAGCGAACCTCTGTGCTTGTAGACGTAGCATTTATATTGTTACTCGCATCTACAAAATGCTTAACAACATAATATATTTCTATATTTCTATTTTCTATTATTTCTAATATAGAAATATACAAATATGATATTTATTTCCTATTATTTCCAATATAGAAATATATAAATGTGATATTTTATCAATTTTATTTTATATATCAATATATATTTCCTATTATTTCCAATATAGAAATATATAAATGTGATATTTTGTCAATTTTTCCTCTAAATAACACTAAACTTCGTATCTATAACTATTCACACAACCCTAAACGAAAAAATCAGGAACTAATCACTCAATCTATTCTGATCATTAGTTCGTTCAGATTGGAATAATTGCGTAAAATTGTAACAAATCTCATACATCTTATTTCAACGAATAAGTTACCTTGATTGCAAGGGATTTTCGAGGTGCGTGGTGGTATGCAAAGCGTAACAAAAGAAACAGTTTAAAGAAAGCTTAATTACATTTTTATTTTGCCAGGGATTTTCTGAAACCGTCGCCGCACTTGGTAACTTCCGGGGTGATCTTCGTTTGCATAAAATAGTATAGAAGCATTTATATTTGCATGCAGATCCGCAATCTAGTTACAACAATGACTTTATTACGTTGCACGCCCGCGTTACAGGGCTGGGCGAAGTTCAAAGACGCGGCACCTACAATCTAGGGTGGTTCTAGTAAACGAACCAGGATGTACTTTTATCCAAGGTAACAGAGAGTGGAAGCTGTCGGTGGAAATAGCGTTGGTGGTTGCAACGCGATTTAAGAAGTTCGCGGAGAAAAACTTTTCAGAGGGCTTGGATTAATTAGGGAAGATTTAAAATAAATGATACTGAGTGAATAAATCCTTCGGTACTATGGGTGGTAGTAGCTACGCAGATTTCACTCTTAAATTAACATATTCAAAATAACGCTGTGAGAAATTAACCTACTGTAAGATTAATAATATAATTAATAATATAATTAAAGTACCAGAACCTCCACTGCTTTAAAATTAACACACTCGAACTAACACTTACGAATTAAGTGTTAGATGAATAAAATGTACTTCGACGTGAGCTTGCTAAATGTAAAATAATCTTAACTCAGAGTACAACTAAGTAATAAACATAACAAAAATTCGAAAGATTATATCAAGGAAAGTAGAGATAGAGATATTTCGCGCGAAAGCAACAGCTGATTGATAAAACTGTTTCCAGTGTCGTTTAATTCCCAGATTAAGCAATCAGCGAAAAAAGGTGATGAAACATTTAGCAGATTTAATGCACAATTAAGGCACATTATGATTGGTTTATTATTTCGCAGACCGATACATACGTGCGTTGAATCGCGAGCGGCGGTTCAGCGTCGAATTGAACGGGATTTAGCAAATTCTACGAAACGAGAGATGTTTTCAGGCGGTTCTTTCATATGTACGTAATTCGCCGGGGAAATGAAATCAGGCGGGGTTTGATTTGTCGATACATCGATCAGAATTTTCACGTGGCATTTTCTCTAGCGCGCGGCGGATAATTGGAAATTAATCTGCACGGCAAACTTTCGTCGAATAAAATAGTTCGATTTCCGGCTACGAAATTCATTTCAGCGTATGTAAACAGGGTGAAATCGCTCGGAACTTTGTTTCACCACCTCGGAATCCTCGATCGGGTAATTTACTTAGAAACGTCGCGAGAATGCTGCTTTAAACCGAATTAATTTCATCTGGTTGACGAAGTGATCACTGCGAATGTGTGTTCCATCGCAGCCATAGTATTCGATTTCTTCGTCTGTTCGGTATTCGGCACGAGCTTCGCAAGGATATTCAATTTCGTACATTCGCGTTACATTGGAAATTGTTTATAAGGGTCGCTACGCGAAATTGCTAAATTTAACACGGTACGAAGACAGAATTTTCTGTACTAATGGCGAGATTATATTTCATTTCCATTATTTTTATTATTGTATGTTCTGGCTCATGAAAAATCATGGTAAATTAAATTTGTCATAAACATCACAAATTAAATAGTGTGTGTTGTGTGGATATCATTAAAATTATATTATCAGTACTTATAAACATAATTTATTATAAATCGTATATATATAACAGATGATAAAATAAGTGAGCAAGATAATTAATACTAGATTTATGGAACACTGAAAATAGCTATTTTATATTAGTCTATAAAAGTAGCAATAAAGCATTTATTATTTTAATGTTGAACGAGTGTTATTGTAATATTTGTCGCAAGTATCGCGTACATTAAATAAATATCTCATAAGTATATATTCAAAGTCTGAGTAATGATAAATTAAAAAATTAGTGACCCATCACTTCGAACAATTTGGACAGCTCCGTAAACCTAGTTGAATAAAGTAAAAAACTGAGGAAATAATAAAGAATAGAAGAACTAAAAAAGGTCAATATCCAAACAGCGGAAGGTCGAAGGAATCTCATCACGTCTTTCACTTCGATGCTCACCTTTTCCCGCGGCCGCGGTAATTACAGCAACACGGCGCAATTAAGGATTCCATATTTAAAGAAGGACGAGCATATCAAAGAGAGGAGATCCCCCGCGAAAACAAGTAGAATTTGTTGTCCGGTGGTATCGACGAGGATCAACACCCTCCGTAATTACAGAAGGGTTCGAAGAACACGGCTCGGCGGAATCCCGAACCTTTCTGATAGGGACGTCGCATTAAATCGCGAGCTCGATGGCAGGCTAATTAAGCATAGTCCCATAGCGTGTAATGCGTTCGCTTCCGACTACGGGCGAATTAACTCGAATTCTCGATGGCTTAACAAAAACCCTCCTCGCCATTCTCATCGCTTTTCCATCCCCCGTCGCTCCGAACACCGTAACGAGAGCCCCGTGGCTCTGAAAAACGTAGCCCCGTCTCACCGTAAGGTGCGGCGGCGAGAGGGGTGCGGATGGGCTTCTCGCCGGGGGTAAACAGAGCCGGGGGATGGGTGTCTGAAAGGATGCGACTGAATCAGATTCGTCGTCAACTAATTCGTTTCAAAAACCGGAGGCGACGGAGCCACTCAATTAGCGCCTTCCGCTTGCTGTTCTGTCGGCCGGTGAGGAACCCGCTTCAACCCTCGAGGGGACTGCTGCGGAAATATGGGGTTTTCCGTCGCGGCTGGGTAACGCCGATGCCCCCTGCGATGATTTCTCGAGAACCGGGAATCGCGAGACTCGTCGAGGAGCGAGCGCGTTCTTATGGGGGTGATTTAACCCTTCGCACGGTGCCTCGCTCTATGGACAAAAGCCAGACGTTTGCAGTGTCAAGTCTCATAATTTTCGTATGGAAAATATTTGCAACGTCTCCTGAATTTTACGGAATCAATTTGTTGTTAGCCCTTAACCCTTAAAAATTTACGCACAGATCGCTAATTCTTATTGTGTTATTATCGACGTAATGTTTATTACTTTGCCGAACTCCGTTGGCGAGATATTTGTTTTATTAATGCAAGTTTCATAAGTAGTCTTTAATAGTGTGATGCATTAAAAATTTAAAAATGATAATGACAAATATTCGTAATTTATTATATAATATGCTTGATGGAGTCACTAATATTGTACTATAATATATTGTATTATATGTACTATAATACATTGTACTATAATATATTGTATTATATGTACTATAATACATTGTACTATAATATATTTCACAGAACAAACAGTTCTTTTTCATCCGTTGAAATCTAATATGTTGTTAAATGGTGTAAACCACAGAATAAATAATTCTTCTCGCAAACATTCGTTCCCACTAATCGAGTAAGAAGAAAGAAATTCTCCAAAACACAATACAATATTAGTGACCCCAAATTGCAACATGCCGGTGACCCAAAGGTTAAAAACTGTTCCCGACGCAACCGCAGCCAGAATCCCGCGACGCCCACGATCTCCAACTTCCTGAATGGAACTATATCTCTCCCACAGCTGCGCAACGATCCGGATCAACAAAGAGCCGGTCCGCGCGCGGAATCGGACGTAAATGAAATAGAAAAGCGTCAAATCGCGCTCGAAGGGTTCAGAAGACGAAGAAGAAGAGAAGAAGAATAAGAATAAGAAGAAGGTGGGAGTCCGCGGACGGCTTTCACTAGCGTTCCAATTCACGGTCCGCGTTTGTCTATTAACAGCCTAGCGGGATGCTCCACAGGCGAGTGTTCAAGAGGCCTGGAGTAGAACCGGTTGGAAACGGTCTGCGAAGAGGTCTCGCTCGCGGGCACCGGGCTTTTCTTCTCTCTCGCGGAGAAGTCGGGTGATAAGTGTTCATTGGCGAGCGTCGTTGAAAAAAGACGAGAAAAAGGCAAAGTGGTGGAAGAAAGGGATCGGAGAAGGATGCCGAAAGAACACAGCTGGAGAACGAGAAAAAGAAGAAATAAGAGCGAGAAAGAGAGACAGTGAGAGAAAGAGTGTTAGAGAATGAGAGAGAGAGAGAGAGAGAGAGAGAGAGAGAGAGAGAGAGAAAGAAAGAGAGGAGGTGGAAAACCGGGCGAGGAGAAGACGGCGGCATTTTTTAAAATTAAATTTCTCGCGCGGTCGGAGAAACGGAAGAGTGGTCTCGCAGCGTGCCGCTCGGCCTGGAACAATAAATAAAAGACACACCCCCTCATCCGCACCCCATCCGCGCTCCCGTGCCGACAACAGGCCCTCTCCCGCAACGAGAAACGCCCGAGTCGAGGCTGAAGTATAGAAGCTGGGAGCGCGGGCGAGTTCGCGTTCAAGAGTACCATAATTTACGCTCCACTCGTTTCCTCCTCGTGTATACCTAACGTGTACGAATGAAGCATAAATTCAGCGGCGCCACCCCTCGCCACCCTTCGTCCTCCTACTCTTTCACCGGGCGTGCCTCTGTCTCCCGGTTTGCATCGCGGCCTGCTCCCTCCCATCGCATCGGCGGCGAACAGGAAACTTAACGTTTAGCAGCGCGAAAAAGCTGAGGATGAGAAAGCTGGCGGCGGGGAGACGGGATGGAGGCAATCGACGCTTTGGAGAGGATTAACGGAAGAGGGAAATGGAGGCTGGCCTTCGAGGTCGCCTTCTTTCTTCGCGAATTACCCCGGGCTGAATGAGTATTAAAGCCGGAACGGCGGAATGTGTGCGGCGGCTTAATCGCCGCGGGATTTTATAATTGCGCAACGCCGGGGTGGTTGCTAACCTCCCTTCTGGCCGACCGCGATCGTTCCGCGTTCCTTGCGAACTGATATCGGGGGATGTCATTCTGGAAATGGGAAAACGGAGCCGTTCCTTGTAAACTAGTGGAGCCACCTACCGTGCGGTAGCCAATTACTGTGCCTTTTGTTTATTTTCGAGCATAGTTATATTATAGTTAACAACGAGTCGACTTGTGACGAACATTTCGTACATAATTTAATGAATATGATGATTTCTTCAATATTGAAGCAACGTTTGAATCTTCTGTTTTACACAATACTATACAAAACAATTAAACAAGAATAGTCATTGACAGACTGCGGAGTTTATGCATTCATAGCAAAAATGAGCAGCTGAAATATGAAATTATGAAGGCGCGAAAGAAATTTAATAATATCTTTACATTATTTTCAACCTATCAAAATCATTAAAAAAAAAAAACAATTTATTTTATTTAGTTTAGAAAATTGGTACTTTGCATAAAGATCCACGGTACAGTGATTGAACCATAAAAATAGTCACGTAAATAGAATCTTATAAATTGGAATCGTCGGCAGCAAATACGAACGGCGGCGAAGACATTAAAGAAGAACTTGGTCGCCAGACAGTGAGAAACTAAGGAAATAAAGTGCATCCGTGTTCAGCACGAAGTCAGTCACCAGGGGAAATTATAATATTCTTCTTACGTCCAGTCGACAGAAATATGAATTCCGAATTGAATAAGGGTAGCGATATTTACGGAAGCGCTCGCGAAACACAGGATCGTCAGCAGTATTAATATTTCATGGCATTGTTTCCATATCCTCTGTTGGCTGAGAGCGTCTTGAGACCGTTCTCCCAATATTTTTCAGTGTACTTTGAAACGCGTTATTTATCGACCGGAAGGGAGCATGGCAAAGAGCACGCTGGAAAATAAAGACCGTACAAAACGCGGCCATTACATTTCTCACAGGGCTAACGTGGACAGCGATAAACATTAGGATATGAGACAATGTGGACTGCGCTGTTGCATCGTCGAGCGTCCGCCGCGTTCTATGGGATAACGAAATTGGCAATACCGTCTCGAACTGCTCGAGAATGGAGATGCACTCGCTGAAGCGAATGCACCGAAAATAACTTTGTCGACGTACCGACATCACAGCTTCCACGACTATTTCTAAACTATCGACATCTTGGAGCACCGTTCGAGGTGCGATATCCATGGATTAATAACTATACTGTGCAGAAATATCAAATTAATTTCAATCTTTGCAACTGCTATTATCAGAAAAAATTGTACAAATTAATTGTATTTCTAAATGGAACATCCACTTATCAATAACCGCATTGTGTACTAATATCACAATGGTGTGTAATATTCGTAAATTTGCATTTGGACAACTACAGGTTAATAATTCAATTGTGTGGAAATAACAAAATAGTCTGCAACATCCGAAAACGAAGATCTGTAGCAAATCGTTTACGATTTGTGTTCCGAACTTTTCGTTAACATGAATCACGTTCGTAAGAAGTGAAATAGTTCAGCAGCATAGCAACGGCTAACCGTAATGAACACTGTGTTCTACGGTCGGATTTATTTCCCCAATGAATAATGTATGCCACAACAAATGGCACTAGAGTAAATTGAGAAGGTAATCCGAGAGCCCGGTATAGTTGTATTTTCCCCAGCATCATAGTAAATTTTTAGAAAGACTCCGGCGATAAAGTTAGGAAGAGAAATTCGGTTTCCTGCAGACAAATTTAAGAACCAGTTCCTTCTGCAACAATATAAACGATCTTATACCCGAAGCATCTTCGATTTTCCGCTAGTGAACAGTCAAGCAGTCGACCATTTAGCATCGAAATCTACGAAGTCTTTAAGAAACAGTTCATAAAGAATTCTGAAATCGCTTCTCCGGCGCTCGTAAAGAATTCTGCTCGCTGCGACTCGAAGCGGAAAGGACCTACACAGAGAGCTAATCAAAAATGAACGATCCGCGATCTCGCAATCAAAAGAAACGGAGGAGGATCGTCCGAGAGAGCCTCGTCGCGGCAACAGAGTACAAAACGGAATAGCCGCGTTCGCGTTGCTGCCATAAAAATTTTACAGCCGTCTTCCGAAGCGGCGTTACACGATTTATGTTACCGGTGCATCAAGATTTTCGAAAGCGTTGCAGCGGCTTACGGGAGATTAACTTCTTCCGACATTTCGATAACGCAGATATCGTTGCATCCTCTTCCATCTCCCCCGTTTTCACGGCGAAAGAACTGGTCGCGGGAGAATGCCGGGACACGGAGAATGAGGGAGAAACGGCGGGAAAGCGGTCGAAGGACCGAGGATATAAAACCGGCCGAAGAACAGACGCGGAAAACGGAAGAAACAAAGCTGCCCTCGGCCACACCGGGATTTCGTGAGTTTCCACAACACGGAGCCCCGGCATTAACCTGGATAACAATAAACGTTAAGGTCCGGCACACGGCGGCTTGTGTTTCCGGTACACTTGCAGCTACGGAATAATCCACAGACGTTCGCTAAAGCGGGCCAGTCTAACGTGAAAATGGCTCGGAACGTACCGCGATTGTTCCGAATTATTTGTGACCGGATGCGCTCTATAGAATCCCCCTAATTTCATTGCTTTCCTAAGAAGAACGACGCTGCCGGCCCCGAACGAAGCCGTGCAGAAGTGATCGTATGAATGTGACGTCGCCAATATCCTGGAAACTAGAAAAATATATAACAAAATATGTATAACATTATAATGCAGTTTACACATTTTTCCACGCAACCCGGACATCATTCGTGTAAATTTTTATGATCACCGTAGGAGCGTTAAGTTTACGGAGCTACTATCATTACAGATCATCGTATCCTTTGATAACTTGGCTTTGGAAACACTGCGCTATAGTGAATTTTCCAAAGACATGCATACATTTAAATATTGGCGAACCCTAGAAGGGTGGAGTTTGTCAAGGTAGCATTGCAAACACATGAAAGAAATGGCCGGAACCGGATGGCGAACGTCTCGAGAATTACAGGGCCGGGATGATCGTCTTTGCGCCCGGTTCAATCAACGAGTCCTCAAAAAGCTCAATCCATTAGGTCGTAAGCGATCCGCAGGATCGGATGCCGAAATCAGCGGGATCTGTTCGCAACGAGCGCCAATGAAGTTCTCGTCCTGCCGGAATGTGGAAGGAAGCATCTGGCCGATAGCATTGCGGTTGATCAGGAGAAAGAGGTCGCGAAGGGACTGGGAGTCAAGGTGCGTCCGACGGAGAGAGAGGAGGAACAGGTTCCCTGAAATGGCCCAACCGGGTAGAAATGCTGAGCAACCCCGAAATTGCCCACCTCCTTGTTTGCGGGCAGCTCGGCGAAGGGTGGTTCCGGCCACGGTGGCGGGAGGATAGCCGGGCTCTCGAAGGTTGATGGTTGCGTCGACGAAGCAAGCCCATCAGGAATTGGAATCGGCACGAATGCGAACGATTCCTATCCCCACTACTTTATCGGCCCTTCCTCCTGGGCTAAGGCAGATGTATACGTCGTCTGTGGACACTGTCTTCGGGCTGTCTCCGAGTTGCTTCCAAAGCCAACCAATCATCCTTCGTCTTCGTTGATCTGTCTTCAACTATCGGCAAACTTTCGACCCCCGGAATAGACGTGTCCTGGTCTGATGGATCAACCACCAATCGCTCGACCGGCCCTCTTTCACGAGACGTCTCGATATTGAGTTCCGGAATCTGCGCCGGATGGCCTGCGGAAATTTTATGCGAGTCGGGAGCCTCGCGAACAGCATACTTTGAGTTCTCACGACAGCGGTTGCACGCTGTTTGATTTGGTATCATTGTGCCGGGGTCGATCGATCGACTCGACCCTGCTACCAAGTATGCGATCGAACGAAATGGACCTCCATTTTGAAATTTTTCCTGGGACATCTTTCTTGCTTACACATTTCCCTTTTACTATTTTTACTCCGAGCTTTAAGTCAGTAGGTTGTATTCCACTTGTGATATATTTTACAAAATTTGTCTTATGGCATAGATAAAACGATGTGAAACATTTGACAGTATATAAAATACGAAAATTCATTTTAAAAAAATAAATGAAATCTGTTCATCTACCCTATTCTTTCATTATAATAGGAGACATTGAAATTGTCTTTTTGCAAATTACACCATCCAATTTCCAAGACTCCAAGAGATGTTAATCAAAATTAATTGTGTGTTTTAATTATATATACCCGGATAAAATTTCTCAGTCGTTTAAAAAATAGATCCATCAAGTTTCGATGATATTTTTCTAACAGTCATTACATTTCTGGAAAATGTAGTGCTAGAATCGCGTAGTATGCATAATCCAATAATTTCTGGATGGATAACATCTCCGTAAACGTTTTCGTAGAATCTCGCCGACCCGTGGAAAGTTAAGAGTGTTGTCGATTTTCTGGTTCTGGATATGAAGTACGGTGCAATGGCGCTGTAAAACGGACGAGCAAGCGGGCCACTGTTTTATGGTGCAAAAACTGCAGAGTCCGAGGATCCTCTTTTTATGTATACCGTTTCGGCCGCAACGGGGGAACGCACAAGGGTTCCAATATATTGAAAAGGACAGAGTCGTTTCGCGGACAATCCTGTCACACTTCCACAGTGTCTCCTGCACGCAATATCGTCCGCCCACTTCGGTATTCTCCTCTGTTCACGCCGATTTGTCAATGCCAAGCCTGGTCTCCGTCGTCGACAGATCAATTTGATACGACATGTTTATAGACATATGGTGAGCCACATCGCTTAGACGACACTATCCTTCTTGATTAATCTCGCGACACGTGGAGATTCCAGAGATCAATATCTTCTACGTTTTTAACCCTTTATAATCGAGCGGCGCCGCTAAAAATTGCCACAACGCGTTCGACAGCAATTTTCATATCGTCGTTTATATTTTTAAACAATTGTTAAAAGTGCAAGCATTGTACGTGACTGTAGACTCTATTTTATATCCACGAGTTGCAATAACTTTTGTAAAATGGAAATACCGTATATTTCGAAACAATTTTGGATTTTTAATTAAAAGCTTCGAGTGCAAAGGGTTGAATCTATTTGAGCGACAGACCAAGCGCGCGAAGTGTTAATGTTTCGCGTTAAAATGACATTTTCATTTTCTGTATTTTATGGAATCAGAAACAAGATCGACGTTTTTCGATTTTTTGTTGACAACTTCGGTTTACTTATTGGACGACACTTTTTTTCTGCTTTTTTCCCGGAGTTACTCTGCTGAATTGCGATTCTGTTGAATAGGTGGGAAAAAATAGTTCAAACTCTGTTCACTTTTTTGCAGAGCAATTACAATCGCGATTGATAGACTGAGGGAGACATTCGATCGAATAAAAATGCCTTTTTTTTCCTACAAAAGGTACGATGCCAAAGAACACAAAGAATCCATTCACGATGTGATACACCGTGCAATAATTGTTTTTAACGAAGATTTCACACGTTTTTTTCACACGATTTTTAAACAGTGACACATTAACTGCTGTATCAATCACGCATGGGAGATATTATTATCTATCCAGGTTTTATAAATTATTTCTTACTGTGATATAGATCCGAGTAAATTAAATTCTATCCAAATTTGCAAGAAATGAACGAGTTGAGAAAGGCAATCAATACTCTAGGGATCTTTATGCGAATTCCAATTTTCATTATTTCATAAAAAAACAAGATAAAGAACAAATTCAAAACAACTAGAAAACTTCTTATTGAAAAATGATACAGCTATGTCATTAATGTTTTCTAATTTTTAATATGTTTTATTAATTCAAAAAATTATTTTTAAATTCTATAAATGCAAAAATGTATCTTGTATAGTATTATATCTATATGACCCATACCGTGTACTAATAACTGTTCTATTTACGCATAACTATTTCAATTACCACATTGTTGCATTCAAATAAATTTTTACTCTCTTTTGCATTTTTACTTAATTAATATTTAATTAACGAGCTATTAAAGACCAACAAATTCACATCATACTTTCAAATATACGTACACGTGTCGATCATTTTCCATTATATATATTATCTTAAAAACATGGTAATATAATGCAGTTTTCGAAGACATGCACTTTTTGAGAGGAGCTAATAGGATCCGAGCAACGTTAAAGTTTCTACGAACGCCACGGGAGCGATAAACGTAGACGTGCAATAAATATAAATTTCCTTGCTCGTTTAGAAAATTCGTAGACGTTGAGAACGCGAGACATCCGCGACTATCAATCACAGTTTAGCATCGCTGAGAGCCGTCGGTAGATAACAATGTTCGTAGAGTGGCTGCCGCGAGTATTAAAATCGAATTTCCTGTCGTTTCGTGGATGCCAGCTATTCTCAGGCAAGAACAGTTGGTATCGAGAAACGTTCCTTCGCCGATCCGAGGAAATCTCGTTGAAATGAACCATCGTCGGCGCGTCAACGATGCCGTGACACGCGACTCGGCCCGAGTTCGATTATACCACGTTGGACAAAAACCGATACGGCGGTCTATCCTTCCACTTCGGTTCCCATTTCTCTCTTTCTCTCTTTCTCTCTCTCTCTCTTTCTTGCACTGGCAACAGATTTTCCCGACGGAACGGATCGAGACACGCGGGTTATAACACTGCAATTTCACGGGCGAACGCTCGCCGGCGAAATAAAAAGCCGCGGGAACCGACGAAAGGTACAATTGAAAACGTTGACGTGTTCGGTGGCTGCATAACGAGAGCCATTCCTCAAGCACGAAACTTTCCGCGAAATAAATGGGCGTCGGTGACCGTTTTTTCCCGTCTTTTTACGCGGTGCCGGTCTCCTCCCGATCCGTCACCCAACGTTCCCGTTACCCGGCCACCGTCGGTCCGCCGACCGTGTCGATTCGTCGTCGATTCCACGCTCGAAATATCGATCCCCACCTGGCCGACACGAAACACCGCAACGTTCGTTGACTGACAGGCCGGGGCTACGACTCAAGCGGGTTCCGAGCGGGCGGAACAGCTTCTGATAAAGATCCTACCGGAATTACCCTTGAAAAATAGGCTGGCCGACCTTCCACGGTTCTTCCCATCGTTCCTCTAACCGTTATTCGCCCCTCTTGTCGAATTCACTGACTTTTTATTACTTTCTCACAAGCAGAACGTTCTCCTAATATCGATCTTGTATCTCTGAAGGGTACGAATTTGCTAATTAGCTTTTCATAACCTTTGCACTGATAATAAGTATTTTGTACGATTTTACAAATATTTTATACCATTTTTACTCAATATTAAAGTTATGAAATATTAACGATGAGAAGATTATATTTATGCAGACACTTCGCCATTTTTATTGTAACGTGTGCGTGGATTGTGAAATTTATTCCATCATTTTCTATAAAAGAGTTTTTGTAATTGTCTTACAAGGTAAATGACTGTGGGACTTTTGTTACTTTTCAACAGGAATATGCAATAAATATTGAAGATTACTACCGACAAAATTGTTATGCTTTTGAACACGTTGTACGTCGTATCAGTGTTCATAAAAGACACTTGAAATGGGAAACTAATTATTTAATGATGCGTCACTAAAAAAGACAAGATTTATTATTTATAAGACATACCATACACGAATGTATTTTTTCCTTGAATAATCTGAATCAGTTGCAAATAATATATCCACATCTTTCTCAATAGGATGTGTTAACCCTTTGCTGTCATATATTTACTTTCAACCGTCAAAGCTATAAATTTTTTCATATTTTTACATAAAATTAAAACATATTATCGCGTTAAATATATTTAAACTTTAAAAAAGAATTAATCAATTCTGTTTTCCCTATTTAATCTTGTATATTATATATCTCTATTCATTTAACAAAAATTAATTCCGAACAGCATGAATATACAAACTTAATACAACCTCAAAGGGTTAAAATTCATATCGAAGCATAATTCATGAAACGTATAAAATATCACAGATGCTCAAACAAAAATAAAGATTGCCAATGCTTAATTACCGAGTTTTAATAACAGCGTCGTTATTAAATCTTAATAACTGCGCGCGTCTCGTTCACGAATTTTACAATTCCGGATTTTGTTGGCAGCTGTTGCAGGTTCGCCCCCGCGTCTCAGCCGCGACGGCCCGAGACTCCGCGCCGGTATTAAATCGTGAAAAATGGATTTTTTGATCCTAAGTTCGACAGGTAGACTGGAACCGGGTCCAGCTTCCGGCGGGCTTCTCGCCGGGTGATTTATGGAATTCGCATATCGGGTTTATTATAGGAAAAACAATATTGACGGGCCGCGTGACTCGCATTCACCTGCGCGTGCTAGTGGAAATTCGATGGCCCCGGACTGGTTCAAAGTGTCGTTAATATTGAAGCGACTGTGATCACGGATAGATTTATTGGAGCCGCCTTCTGCGACTGCTTGCGACGCGCGGCTCGTTTATTTATTAACACCTGGCTCCATGCTTTCGTTCCCCGCGGTAATCTTATTAGAGACGCGTATCACGCGTTGCCGACCGATCGCTAGTTTTAGCGGAAACGTGTGATTAACTGGCTGCGGTCGAAGCTGTGGTGGCGCACTTTTGTTGTTCTGGTTATTGGTGTTCCAATATCACAGTTCGGCGAAACTTTATTCGGATCATGGATAGTAATAACGAATTTTATTAGAGTAAATATTCAATCGAGTAAGGATTTATTCAAACAATATATTATTCGAATAAAAATTAATTCGGATAATATTTCATTCGAATAAGAATTCATTCGGATAAGATTTTATTCGAATAAGAATTATGCAGGAAACCATACGAAAAATACGCCTAATAATATGTATAAAACATTAATTCAACTCTGTTAGTATAATACAAAAATTATCAGGGTGAAGAATAACTAGTTTCAAAAATAATTAAATTCAGAATAATTAAATAAAATAATGAAAATATATAAGATAAAATGAGTAAAATAAAATAAATAAGATAAAATAAGTAAGATAAAATAAATAAGATAAAATTAAATTAAATTAAATTCAGAGTAATTAACTTCACTTTGAATTTCTGAATTTTGCTTTCTGTTTGACATCCCCGCAGACATTGTTACCAAACCTGGTCAATATTATACATTTTTTAACATGTAAAGAGTAATGAGTTTCAAAAAATATTAAAAATGTGACACATAACAAATTCGGTCGCGACAAACGTGTTTCCAGTTACTTACGCTGAGAAATCGTGGAGCCCCGAGGTTCGCGTGAAAAAATTGTGCAGCGTCTATCAGTCTCCGTTACTTTTCAGGGTCCCGGGGTCGGGGCGCGGGGGTGGAACAGCTGCCAGCATGCTGCCCCCGATACGATCGCAAAATCCGGAATCGTAAAATTCGAGAATGAAACGTGTGCACGGTACGTGATCGGCGCGAGTAGTCCGGCTTTATAGGGCGCGGGGAACTTTCCCTTCGGAAGGGCCGCGACGCGTTCACGCGCCGGGTTACGCGGCGCCGACCATAAATTTTACTTCTCGTTGAAAAATAATAAATGACGGGAAGCCGGTAAAGCGCGCGCGCCGGGAAAATAAACCGACCGAGCCCCGGCGTAAGAAAGAGCTGTTTCCTAAAGAAAGAAGTTCCCTGGGAAAGGGACTTAGCGCGGAAGTTCGCGCTTTCGTTCCCCAAAACAGAATCTTCTACTCGGTCGCTCGTAAAGATTTTAATGCGGGCCTGGCACGGCTCCCCTGGGAAACTCGTCAAGAGAAATCAGGAACAATAAAAATAAGTGCCGTTTCGAACGCTCCGCTTCGAACTTCAGCTATCTTCGGGAGCTGTCGTAATAGTGTTCGCAGATCGGATTGAAATAACCTTCGCTGTCGACGAAGTTTCCCTATTCGCGACCTTTTGATTGGCTCCGAACTGCTCCTGGAATCTCTTTCCGATCGTAAGTTTGTTTTTCATTGAATCTTTTCGACGTCAAGGGCTGGGAAACTGTGTTACGGATTCGGCGCGGTATCGATTGTTGCTTACAGGTTGCGACGAGCTGTTTTCTTGTTTCATGGACCGTCTTTTAGTTTTTAATTAAGCACTGGACAATTGTGCGCGCGGCGGATTTTTAAGGATTGTTAACGATTAAATATCTT
Source organism: Augochlorella aurata (assembly GCA_028455555.1). Lineage (NCBI taxonomy): Eukaryota > Metazoa > Arthropoda > Insecta > Hymenoptera > Halictidae > Augochlorella > Augochlorella aurata. Next base: position 6,571,849 of record CM052154.1, on the reverse strand, counting down.
CCGCAGCTTTTCGAACATAAATATCGCGATCGTTAGACTATAAATCTTTTTGTAAATTCTCACTTCGAAACATTATGAACATTATGGTCAGAGGAACGTATCTTTCGTGGATTAAGAGAATGTCCATTGTAAAAATGAAATAGAGAAAGGTATTATAATTTCTTATTAATGTGTAACTTCCCTTGCATTCTGCAAATTTGCAAATGTTATTGGAAATGTCATTAGAACCATTTAAATTATGAGAAAAACTCTTATCGTCTCACTAGTTCTCCAATTAACGTACAGAAAAATTGATTTCAATATTAAGGAACTGTTTAGGTCAAAAATTATTTTGGTCCGAACTGAATAATTATTAACGAAAAGCAAATAAAGAATTCCGATCTCAAGTAACAAGTAATTCATTATTTGAAATAGCAAATAAATCCTCAATTGAAAATACATTAATTGATTGTGTTCTTTTGAAGTACATTATTTTTTTTAATCAAATAACTCTGAAAATTTCTGATCCATCCACCATATATAAAAAAATATATCTAGCTTAAAATATTTCTAGAAAAAACTATTCAATTTTAATATAATTATCGGTCTGCAAAAACAGCTCGAAGAAGCAACGACGACGCAAACAGACGAGTTTCTTATTGCGAAGGCTTACTTTAATCTCTGTAGGTCACGAAAATTGAAGAGAATTACAAATGGTTTCCGCAAGAGTTGTTGGCAGATTTCATCGGACGAGTTAAGATCGTCCACTTAGCGAAGAAAATATTCTTCCCGTCAAAAGAGTCAAGGAATTTGCTTCCTGTAGGATGTGCAGGCTAATCCCCGGCTGCCTCTTGGGTTGCTCTTGAACCCTAAGCCCGGGACCGAGATTCCTTGCGGTCAGGGGAGTCGGGTCTCCGATCTTTAAACCTCTGATTTTACGGGAGATGATGGCTTCAACTACCTTGGTGAAGTGATGAATAGCGCCCCAACATCTGGGGGTTATAGGCTAACTCTTCAGCACTTGATTGAACGATTATAGACCAGACGCCTCCAGGGATCCGCTCTCGGAGTTAACGACAGCATAGATAGTCCGCCAAATAATTTGTAATCCATCATCGGTGATAAACTTGTATTAACTTGTAATCTCGAACATTTAGGGTAGTGGATCCGGTTATCGGCTGAACAATTGCCGTGTCTTTGGCTTGTTTTCGGGTATAATTAACTGTCTATTTATCGAATAGGATTCCTTTTATTCACTTCTCAATTAAAAAAATTAGTATGTCTTATTCGATAAATATATAGTTTTTATTCGAATAGAAACAAAATAGAAGAATAAAGAAATTTAGTTGCACTATTGGTTAAAAAGATATCCAAAAAATGGTAACAAATATTTCCCATTGAAATCACATATTTCTCGATCTTCTACAATGAGATTTTATACGCGTGGTGTTATTAAAACGGAATGAGTAACATCCGTTCACAAGTAACATAGCATAACTCGTTATCCGAAGCAAAGTGTTATAAGAAGCGGTATTAAATAAAACTGAAGCAGATTAAACGCATAACGCGACGCCGGCTTTAATTATAAAGGGCTTTGAACAGAAGACAGAGTAAAAGTAGATCCAAGGAAGTAAGCAAATAAGTAAGTCGACTGTTCCGAGCAAACAGTAAATCCACCGTTCATTAGAACAACAGAATTCTTGGTAGACAAACAGACTAAGCATCCTTTAACTCCACTTTATCCAGCTGAATCCTCGAGAAAGATTCATCATCGCAATCCAAAGTAATTTCCTCCCATTTAATACACTCGAACAGCCAGTTACGAAGGATTAATAAGTCAGGCGCGCCGCCCACCGGCCGTAAATCACTATTAAAAATAACATCCATATTTTCTGATGGCTACGGACGGTCTAAGCAGTCCGAGGGCCATTCTTCTCGGATTTACGATTCCGTACACGCAGCGACACACGGACACGCGTACACACGGTCGAGGATACGTGGCCTGTTTCGCGTAGTTTATCATCGCGCGTTGATTAGGAAACACGGCTAATAAACGAGCAAGACGGCTCCGAGATACTTAATTATTTATCGGCCACTGTCGCCTAGTCGCCGTGAATCCTCGCAAACCGCCCCAGGATTCCGTGCCGGATTAATGCTGATTAATGGAAATGTTCGATACCGAGGAGCACTCCTATTATCTCGCCAGCAACGGCTGCTTCCCCGCGGAAAAAGGAATTCAACTTCTGACGCCTTTCTCGAGAATAAAAGAACTTTAATCCGACGATCGGCGAACTAAATCTTTTAATGCTATTCGTTAACCACAATTTAAGGCTGCGACAAGACCCGAATGTACCGTCTGCAGGTTTCTGTATTTATTCGTAGTATCATTTATTCATTGTTTAAAATTCCTGTAATTTCATATTTTATTTGCAAAACATTCTACTGAACAAAATTGAAGTGAATTTTAATATTTAAATGATATTTTAAACGTTTAATTCTGATACCTATGAGAGTTACTTCTAATATTGAATTTTAATATTGAATTCTGTTATCTAAGAGTGTTACTTCTAATAATATTGAATTTTAATGTTCAATTAATATTTTTAATATTCAATTGCGTAATATAAAAACAATATTTTTAATATGTTTGAATATTATGTATCTGGAATAGCATTATTTTATATTATTCTCGGAGCAAACGACAAATTCTTTATGTTAGAACATTGCATAATTTTCGAAACAAAGACTGAGAAGATGTTTCGAGTTTTCTAATTGGCAGACTTATAAGGGAAACTCACATGTGAGTAGACATTATGTTGCGGGGGAATAAAGTAGCAAGGAGAAAGAATGCGAACGATGCAAAAGGTGAAAGAAACGTGAAAGGAGTTTAATCGAAATTTTTTGCAGCAGCCTTTGTTACTCACGCACAAAGTAGAAACGCGAGGGCGTAACTACATTCATGCCCTGGAAAACTACCCCGAACAGATTCCTTCCACCCTTGTCTGGTCCTCCCTAACGTGTTCGGGATATTCTGTAATATTTACAGCTTTTCTTCCTAGTCAAAGTGGCTTCAGCTCCGAGGAAGAACACGAAGAACGGTATGTGTGAACAACTCTGCAAACAGGAAGGGCGGCGAGAGCTTTCTCTGTTCTCCAGCCAATATTAGTTCGCCCTTAGCGAAGCAAATTGTGTTAATCTTGTTTCAAATATCGTTTGCCCTATTACTTTGTTCGCGCATTGTTAGAAACTACGTGCCGCCCTCTAATGCATTTTCTTTGGAATTCAATTTCTCCTTGGTACAAATTTTATACCACTCTAAACTATACACAAACTGGTGCGAACGTTTCCCTTCTGCTTCTGAGGGAGACGAGTCACTTCGTGTCAGCTTTTACTTCAACAAAAATTCACGGTGAGGACATTCTGCCAACGCGTTCTATTTATTAGCAATTTAGAACTGTTTGAGTTCTCTTGATTACTAATTTATTTGGAGCTCTTAGAGTTTTATTTAGTAGTAATTTATTTAGAACTTTCCGAGTTTTGCTTATTAGTCATTTATTTACTATTTTTCGAGTTATACTTATTAATAATTTATTTATGATACTTCGGATTTTATTTATTAGTCATTTATTTAAGACTTTTCATGTTGTATTTATTAATAACTTGTTTCGAATTCCTTGAGTTCTATTCGTCAGTAATTTATTTGTAACTTGTCGACTTCTATTTATTGCTTATTTATATTTATATTACTTGGCTATTCGTAGTGATTTTCAATTTTATTAACATAATGTAGAACATTATTTTCTGTTTCAAATTGTAACATAAGCGCATGAAAATTCTCGAAACTCGATCTTCGAAATGTAAAACACAATTTTTCATATAAAATTGCTTTCCAAATTTTACTTCTACAAGAATTACGTTATAAGTTACGATTATACAATTAAACACTGCATAATATTCGTGCGACCATTTTGCCACAAACTAAGCCATCGCAATGGTTTCATCTACACAACACTGACATTGAGAAGATAATTAATTCGTCGGAAACTAGGCAGCTCGAGTTTCATTTATTCGAGACGTCCGACCAACACCGACCATTTCTACTTGCACAGACATTTCCAAGCTTAAATATTATATCAAGATTTTATAATATTATAACTTCATGTAATATTATGAAAATCGCGAGAGAAATTCGAGAAAATTCAACTAACACTTTTGCAAGTTATGAACTAAGTGAAGTAGCACCAGAAGAGCCTCGTTTATCCGAACTAACCATTAAACTGTTTAACTACCGAACGAGTTAAAATGAGTGCAGAATTTTGTATTTCGATTCACTTAATTTTCAAACTGTTTTTCGCGACGTATGCAATATTGCAATAAGAATATCATGCAATAAGAATTGCAATAAGAATAAATGACAGAAATACAGAGATTCGATAAAATTCTTTTTGACAAAACATGATACTGTCGATACACAGTAATACTGTAAAAGAGGTTATGTCATAAACAACAACATAACGTAAACATATTTGAATTAAATAAATTAAATATTTGAACAGCAAATTAAACATTTAAAGAGCAAATTAAACATTTAAACAGTAAATTAAACATTTAGACGTCAAATTAAGCATTTACACGCTATAAAAATACTATATGCACCAACCAAATAATTATTTCTATAAACTGTCAGAAAGACAACGCGCCCACAAGTGGAAACAGTAGTGTTCAGACGCGTTTCCGAATCAGAAGCGCGTCACTAATCCCGAGATTCGATTCCCCTAAAACAAAGCCGCGCATGAGCAACTTTTACTCCACATTTCCGGCCGACTTTTTCCCATGGAATTACCTACTCTCGGCTGCGTCCCGCGAGTTACACCTCACTCAATAAAATATGCCATTACTTCCGCAGACGGCAAAAGAAAGAATCACGGAGCTTCTCGCCCTCGCGAAGAAATTCTACCCAGCCGTCGACGTCGCGACGCTCCGCGATGTTCATCGCCGTTCCTCGCCGCGGCCACATTAAATTCACCCCCGATTCCTTCGTCGCCCCACGAAATATTCTACAATATTTACAGCGCCGTGGCGAGGAGGGGCGCGAAGTGTTTCAAATAACAGCGCCGCGGAAACGAACGGGCTCTCTCTCTTTCTCTCCCTCTCTCGCTCCCCCTTTCTCTGAAAATCGCGGAAAGACACCGAGACCTCTTACGTGGATCTATAAGTCAGCCGTGGCACGTAGCCGCGAATTGGACACGCTGGGTGGTTCCCAAAGTCGCATAGTGCGCCGAGTTCAGGGATTTGGGGACGGAAACCATGTTTCGGATTTTTATGATTTAGTGGAATGTGCGCTACTCCGCGAAATTAAAGGAACAGTAAATTCTCAGCGGAAACGTGTCGAACTTTGAACCTGCTGTAACTTCGAGTTAGAAAATCTTGAAATATTCCGCCTGTGCTCGTTTTGAAGAGCGAAGTCTGTACTTTGCTGTCGGTCGACTTCATTTTTCCAAAGACTCTGTACCATTGCAAAATAACATGAGAAACTGCGATTTAACTAATAGTCTACTTTCCCTTTTACCATTTTGTGAATTCGAACGACTGCGCGAGATTTGAAAAATGTTTACTCACGTTTTGCATGAAATTATCTTGCGGAAGGAAGTTTCCTCTTTAAAGTGAACCCTTGGAAGTCGAGCTCCGATTTTTTGTCGCAGTTTTACCGTATTCTAAATGAGAGGCGTGACGTCGGCCGGTATTTAAGATTCAAGAGAAACATAAGTTTCGGAATTTAAGAATTTTTCTTGCTTCAAGTGCAGCTGCTGTACGAAGGATTCGTACGTAGAACGTTTCTATAGTTTCTATTCAAATATAACGACATATTTTTTATAACATTATACACGTTTTAATATATTTAAACGATGTTTAAAGACGGACGATTTATATGATAAATATGATCGCCATATCGGTTCTAAAACATTTTCAACAAAAAAAAATTACAAACAAATAACAAGCAACTTAAAAATTCGAGTTATTCTACGAAATAGTTTATCTTAAATACGAAAATAGTTCTTCGATAAAGCCGCGCAGTTTCCATGGAAAAAATGCTGAAAATTCGTCTTTTTCCGTGGTCTTCCGGACACCACCCCGTAATCCAGGGGCGCAAAGACAACGAGGACGAAGACCTCGATGACGATGTGGTCGAGACCGAATACCGTCACGTCGGGAAATGCTATGCGACGTTCTAGGCCCTAGAATCCACGGAGCGAGAGACGAAGTAACTCACGAATTCCAGCCACCCCATCGTGCCAGCCCCTTCAGGGCCGACGATAAGCCATGCTCAGGCATATCACACGCAATGACGCACACGACGGCGCCTTTCCTTCGACGACGCGACGAGACGCGTCTCCGGAACCCGATATCGTGTCGAAATCGATAGCCCCGCGCCGAGAAACAGGGTTAATTGTTTGGATACTTCGAGGATCCGCCAACGTCTTCTGATTTGTTTGCCTGTCTGTTCCCCTTGTTTCGAGCGGCCGGGCGTCAAACCTAAATGATTGGGCTTTATTAGTGTGCTCGGAGAATTGATTGGACTCCTCGACGGGTTCTATTTATTTTCTCCGGTTGGAAGACTTTTCCTCGTCCGTTTCAATGGAAACGTCGAATTATCTCGAAGTCTTTGAAACCGGTTGAAAAATTCAGGAACGAGATTGCCATTTATTGTAGCTCAATGTGGAATACTATTTGCTGGGACATTGCGTGGGCTAATTGCCATTTATTGTAGCATTGTATATGTAAATTATTATTTATTGTAGCACGATGTATATAGTACAGTATATGTAATTTACCATTTATTGGAGCATAATGTGTGTGATTTACCATTTATTGAAGCACAGTATATATTATATAATATACCATTTATTGGAGCACACTAAAGGTTACCATTTACTATAGACTCTTAACTACTGTGACAAATAATTAAAAACAGACAGACAAAATAGAAAACAATTAATTTCACTCTTACAATTACATCTTGCATCTTTACACAAAATAAAAGTTTTTCGTGTCAATTATAAGAGACAAAAATTAAATAAAACTATATCTCCTTTTTTTAAAACACAAGTTGGAAATAAATCAAGTAATATTATATTTCATTGATCTATTTTTACTACAAATGCATAATATTCGCAGTCTAAATATAATTATTGCGAATAATACGAGTCTCTGAATTTGTCTTTCTTGGTTGCCATTATGTACGTAAAATGAATGCACCAGCGTTTGTCGATGCACGAAATAATTCCTTCAACAATCGCAAGTATTACGAACAATACAGGCGTTTTCTTCCTTGTTAATTTCTTTTACATTAAATCAACGTTGACAATGCACAATGTTTAACTGTCATAATTGTCGCGAACAATACCAACCATATTATTAATTTCTTGATCTCCGTTTTATTCCGTCCTACATTTCGTTACGATCGTAGAAGCAACGAAAATGTGTAAATAATATATTTGATAATCACATTATTGTCCGAATAATAAGGATCTTGTTGACCATATAGATATAGTATAATAATATAGATATAATATAATACCATATAGATATAATATAATAATATAGATATAGTATAATAATATAGATATAGAAATAATATAGATATATTATAATACTATATAGATATAATATAATATGACCACACAGATATAAATTTCTCATTGCAATTAATATAAAAAGACAGTAAGCAAGTTATATTTAATTTAACTTTATACTCTAAGTAACCGTAGCATAAAATAAAATTTATTAGGCAATGTAATTCTAAATAAATATGTCACTAATAAGCTATATTAAAGAATGTTATTTAATTATGTTCGATTATCAATAGCTGATATAAAACGCCTGGAAATGGGATGAAAATTCGCATCGACGTCGATCATCTTTTTGCAGAACGCCCTATCAGCGTGGATCGTTGAAAAACTTCGTTTTCGTAGGAGAGGCGGTGAGCATAGAGGTGTCGCTTAATTGACGCGCTACCTGATCGCTTCTGTCATTTATTCTTCTTCGGTTATACACCGTCAACCCTTTGTCGCGCCGTGATTGTCTTCGGTGATTACGGTTTCGGAGGTTGTTTGCATTTAGGAAGCCATCAACGCTTAATCGCATTCCTTCTCGCCTCGGGAGATTGGAACTTTCGAGAGCCACTCCCGCAACTTGACGCATTTACATCGTATTCGTGCTCGTACTAAATAGGCTTCCCGACGGAAAAAGCCGTCGAACGTGCACCAAAATTCCGCAGGCCGAGCTGCGAACAGCAATTGGAAATTCAATCGCGCGATACCGCCGCGGATATCGACAAGGAAACCGCACAAAGAGCACCTTACCGCTCGAAACCTCTGTAATCTCTTTTTAAATCTGTTCCATGAATTTGAAACGTACCCAGAGGTCACCTAAACTCGCTACTACACTGTAGACTTCGTGAAAGAAACGTGGTACGCAAGAAAGCTGGGCCCGCTTTAAGGGTTTATATGAATTTCAACAGATATATTCTCAAAGTCTTGCATCGCATAAGAAATGTTCAAATTTTAATAGATTAATAAAAATTATTAATCAAAAAATTATTAATGCCTTTAATAAATTTAATACAATGTTGTTCCCAGATGTTACACTATTCCTAATGTACACCTAATTTTATTTTGATACAAAAAGTCATCGTGGAGATACATAGAAGAATAGTATTGGCCTAAGTGTGTTTAAGAAACTACGTTTAATGCAAATCATTGTCTTTAAAACATAAATTAAATACTACTTTTGAAATTCGGTAAAAAGGAAGTTGAATTTATTTTCTAGACAGTGTCAAATCGAAACAGAAAAATAGTACTGTATATATAAATATTAAAAAAATTGCCATTAATGGAAACTATCGTCCTTAAAATATCAATCAAATAAGATTTTCAACCGTGCTAAATCGAATAAAATCGTCTAAGAAGGAAATTTAATTTGCTCTTCCACATCTTTTTTCAAAAAACACCATGTAGACACAGAATCCGGTGCACGAAGAGAGAGTAGACCAAAGGGAACACAATAAAAGTTGACATATCGGCGTAGAAGATCGCCGCTCCCGCGAGCCGATCGCCTGCCAGTGCCGGCTGATTCCATTAATCGAGAGCGGCGAGATTATTCGGGATTTCTAAAGGAATCGAGCCGTTAATTGAAATTTGTCCGGCGCGGGTAGATTCGTGGCCGGCAGCGGCACTCGAAAGTTCGCGTGGAAGAAAGGAGAATTCGATAAACCACAATGGCAAAGCTCGTCGAGGGACCATTTTCGTTCCGCGCCGCGTAACTTCCTTTAAAGCCTCCGTGTACTCCCGCATCACCGAAGGGGTCCGTGAAAGACGTAGAAAGGGGTGCAGAGGCTGGGAGCTCCGCAAAAAACTTCGGCCGTGTTAAAACGAGCCCTCCGCCGCGCATAATTAAGACCAATTAATATTCGGGCTCCGTGCTCGCCGCGCCGGCCCGCGTACACTTCCGGAAGTTGCATTCCAGTCGGGAACGTTACTCTCCGTCAATGCCGCAATGACTGGAGATCGGGCATGAATAAATTTCGTTAAATACGCGGGCCAGCAGTGTATTCACCCTATTCAGGATTTTATGCCGGGCATGGTCGAACCGGCAAAAGAGAGTAACGGGAATAAACGAATTAATGGCGGGGAATTTTGTTCAAATCGTGGACGGGAGGCCTGTTTATTATCTTTATACCAAAATCTGCGATTTATTATTATTATTTATTTTTCTACCAACACGTGCCATTTATTATTGTTATTTATTTTTATATCAATATATGAGATTTATTACTTATATATTATATAATATTATTATTTACTTAGTATTAACCTGTCAGAACCCTTTGTTGCAAGGATAAAAATGTGCAAGAAGTTCATAGTTGAGGGTTAAACAATAACATGAGGGGATGATAAAAGCGGATGCTACAAAATTACATAAAATATAGGTTTGTCGCATTCCTAATGGAGTATTTAATGTCGAAATGTGAATTTTTGTAAACCGTTTTGCTTTATTTAGTTAATCTGATTTTAATCTGTAGTCCTTTAGTTAATCTATTGCACTTCTTATTTGCAAAATTAACTATAAATTTGCCATCAGATTGAACAATTATTTCGTGTAAGCGAGGATTAGTCACGAATATACTTTTCTATGCAATTTTCCATGCAGAATTTGAATCGTGAGTGACAGTGTATAGATAACAAAAGGAAACTGCTAAATCGTGAGATCATATCGTGTATAAAATATTGTATATCATATATAAAACAGAATAGAAAAATTGAATTTATGTTACGTTATTTAAGACAAATCTCAACGCGGCTTGATCCGTTTCTCCGAAACGACGAAATGAATTTTCTATTCTTCATTACAATTTGATGCCAAGGTTGGTAATCTGCTGACGTATCTTCTTCTGTACGAAGATACATGGTGTTTCGGTTCACGTGCAGATCTCGAAGGGTAGCAAAGGGAAATCCTAAATCATCCCCCGTGTCGACCACGCGTCTCCCTGTTTCCCTTCTGATTTTTATTCGCCTACTCGACGGTCTCGTTGTAACAACGTCGAGAGCTCGTAACGACGATATATCGTTCACGGAAGACGGACTCGTTCAATGTCCGGTTCCAAATATGTCTGACAGTGTCGACACGAAGACGCTACGTTTTATCTCGACGATGAATAATATCATCGCAGAGTATCGTTGCAGAAAAGTTGCAAAACTGCATTGTCTAGATCGCAATAAACTCGTGTGTACCTCGGATTGTTCTCACGCTGCATAGTCTTCATTTAAAGTGCTGTAACTTTGCGAGAAAAAATCGCAGCTGCTCAATTGTGCCCTTAAATTAAAGACGAAGGTCCGAACTTTGCAATGTTATAAGGAGCATAATTGAAAAAAATTTTTGCAACTGCGTAGAGGGCGTTAAACTTTGTACTTTTTCGGTACCACGAACATGCCCTCAGATTTAGAATAGTACAGTCATGGGGATGTATGATATTAAAAATTAGAGTACTGTTATAAAACTGTTATAAAGAATATAACACTATTATAAAGTAGAGACTTCAAGCTTTAATTTAAAGGAAAGATCATGATCTTGTGATAGCTTTTAAGGAATTTACACCTGTTCAAAGATTAACAATTTTTCGATCAAAAATTAGCGATGATTTTGCCACCGAGTGTATTTTTCTGAAAAAGGTCCGTCGTTCGAGTATTAAAACATTGCAAAGAATATTAATGAGAACGGCGAATATTTAATGAAATTTGCTGAACGTGTTCCGCACACTTTCGCAAAGTTTAACTTTGGGAACTCGGCAGAAAAATGTTATCAGCGGACCGAAGCCGGTTTCTTTCCGAGAGTGTTCCTTAATATTGTTATAAATTACTTGTCACGAATATTCCGGCGGAACTTCTAATTGAGAATCTTGCGAAGGGCGCGCGTATTTCCTCGAAGAAACGAAGTAGCCGTTCCATAAGCAATCCAAACTTCGAATGCGGTGCTTTAACAAAATTGAACCGATGATAGAGGCGCCGCGCCGCCGAGTAGTAAAACCAACGTTCTATGCACAATTCGTGTGAATCGACAAGTTTCTGGCATCCAATCGAACCCACTTTTCAGGTCCCCTTCGAAATTCAATGGGGACCAGTCGAATTGAATTAAAAATCGATATTTCTGTCCGCTCCACTTTCCTACAGAATATCAGCCGAACTTTCCACAATAAAAAAGATACTTTCCGATCGACCGAGTTCCTAGGATCGAATAATTCGGGCGACGCTATTGCACCTTCCTCTTGTGAATTTATTAGCTCCAGCATCGATCAGACTGGACGTAATACTTTACGAACGTAGCACCTTGAGACAGAATACGTTTCGGCTCTCGTTCTTGTCGATAAGATAAATTCAATGTTGTAATTATTTTTCGAATATTTTCGATGTTATAATCGTATGAAGTTCATGATGTCGTCGAATTCGTTCTTTAATATAATAAACATTATATTATTATTGACATAAACATTATCTTTTAATATAATAAATATTATAAACATTATCTTCATCTACTGTATAAAACAGGAGTTAGATAATAACGTGCTCTTCCTTTGAACAGTGTTAATAAACAAAAAACAACATGGCAGTGTTCTTAAAAACTTCTTTTGTCTTCACTAATCTATCTTTTATTAAACCATTTTTTAAGACTGCATAAAATCCGCAATTTACGAAATATATTCTGAATATCTCTTTCACTAAAAATTTTACATGAATTTATCTAATCGTTTTTGAAAATTAAATCACCCAGAATGTGATCTCAGCATGGTGAAAAGAAAGTGAGAAAATCAGATAGCGATCTTAGCATAAGATAATTAAAAAATGCAGAGTGAACATTTTTTATATCGCCGGAATTGAGCGAGACATGACAAATAGGCGAATGATGGATAGATGATAAACGACCCGTCGCGAAAAATCCAGCACTTTCCCTATCGCCGCGGAGAAGGAAACAGTTGCTCGACTTCTGGCACGCGGCCCGTGAAAAGGAAAAGGGTTTCGCCCTTCGAACGGCGCCATTTGCACGACTCAAATGTCCCAGTCATCGTCCCCATTGCTAGCAGCAAAGTTGCCCAAAGTCTCGGAACCGGAATCAATTTCTTGGCTGCGATTCATGCAAACTCCGGCCAGTTCCCGAGCCACCAAAGCCCCAACAAAAAGCCCCGTCTAACGCCATTAATATCACGCATACTACATCGAAACGGCCGCGTAACGTCCGCCATTCTTTCTCCATTTCGAATCACTTTGCACCACCCCTCTCGGGCCGTGACCTTCCCGTCACGGTGTCGGGTGTCTAGCGTTCAAGATGTACGACAAAATTGTACTTTTCCACCCTCGCCTCGGTCGTCTGGTTTCTATAGGCCCCCGTGAGCGCACACGTCGCCAGACTGCGAGCCTTCCCCCCCATTATTTGCGCGCCTACTCATTGGACCCCGAGAGCCTAACAATACCGCAATTGTGGAGTCCGCGGTAATATCGTTACAGTCGCGTTCGCGCACGCGGCTCCCATGAATCATCCCCATGGCTCTTCCGCCCTCTCTCTTTCTTCCCTGGCAGACCCGTGTCTCTTAACGAGGTCCAGATTCGTTGATCGCCCGCGCCCGCAATTTATTCCGTCTACGCTCGCGGTATAATTGGACACCGACTCCGACCAATGACAATTGTGGGAAAAACAAAATTCCAGTACTGATCGCTGGACTATTGACTACGGCGTATTTCGGAGACTAGGTGATTCCGTTTCACCTGACTCAATTTGCGAGAGAAGTTATTTGTGCTGCAGTCTACACCATCTATCGCCATATTAGAGAGACTCAATACGACTAGTGACCGCCATTACCTTCTTAGACCAAAATCCCTGCGAAACTATCCGAAAGACAGCCAGCGAGAGAAAACCCTCGGCTACCAAAGAACGGCGCCGCAAGCTAGTGTTTCACAGAGAACACGATACCCTCGAACACCGAGGAGCGCCGTAGCGCACCGAAGACACCGAGGATTCCTTGTCACCTTATAGCGGGAACCGGTGGCTGGAATCCATAATTCACACGGCGAATCCGGTGGCCCGTCTGAAGCACCGTTTCCCCGTACAAAAGACGCTGGGATTCCGGTGCCAGGAAAAACACATATTTGTTCGGAACGGCGTCGCGACGCCTGCGAGATCGTCCGGAGGGGGTTGAAGGGAGGCCTGCCGTTGGTCGTCGGTTCGCCGAGGAATCTCGCTCCTCCGCCGTTCCTCTTTCATCTACTTTAAAGTCATTCCATTCCTTTATTATTCCCACGAAACAGCATTCCCGCCGGAGTTTCGTGGGTTCGCGCGACTACCGGGGGAAGAAAGAGGGACCTCCTGTCGGGTGCGCCGCGGAGAAAAGCGTGGGCGGAGAAATGGAAATATGAGACAGAGGTTCGGTAGTCGTCGGAGACGAGCGGCGCGGCTCGTCCCGTAGCCGTCCGACACGGAGAAAGGGAAAAAGTGTAGCGAAAGGGCGACGCCGAGGACGGAACGTAAACTTTATTCGGGACAATGCCGGCTGTCGGTGTACTATTCTATTATTTTCACTCAGCCGGACCGTCAGGCTTCGCCCGGCAGCCCCAGGCAACCCTCGCCTGCCTAGCTGCGACAGCAGACGCTTTTAATTTCGTTATTCCCCCGCCCACACCACCGCGGCTTCTCGTACACCCTCGTCTTTTTACCGGGCCCCGCAATTTCTTCCTTTTTGCGGCTCGACGCCGGCTGTCCCGCCGCGTCTCGAAGGCAATCGCGATCGACAAATCAGTTTAATCGGCGCGACGAATTACGAGCCGCCTTCTGGCGGAACGGGGCTGGCATCACGGCGCCTACTCAAGAGGGATGAGTCTTAAGGGTGGATCCGAACGGCTGACAATTCTCTCCGATATTTTACTCCCCGTGTAACGGATAGGCGACGGAGTCGCTTCAGATCTTTCAGCTTCGTTGAGTGTGTGTAGTGGTGGGAGGACACCGGGACCTCGATTATACGAATATTTAACGACTGAATTCAATATTGTTATTATTAATGATATGGACGCTGTAATATTCGAATTTATAAGTCACTTTGTCATACAGTCAATTCTATGCAGCGTTTGTCTTTTGATATTATTATGCATTTTAATGTGATGCACTTGAATGTAATTTCATTTTATTTAGTCTTTTCGTACGGCATAAAAAATATAATTATTCTATTATATTCTGAGCACTCGGACAAAATGTGATTGATACAAATTTGGATATTGCAATTTGTTTAATTATAAATCACCTGTCGATTTTTGCAGTTGCTTATAACACCCTTAGTAGCCAACGTAAACACTTATTGTAAATTTATTCGCAATGTAAAAATTAAATAATTATTCATGTTGAAACGCATTACTATCGGATTTACTAAAAATATCCTTAGTGAAATTCCTTGAACACATACTCGTAAAATAAAAAAGACATAAATGAAGTATGTACCGCAATAGCGCATTTTACGCATTCATGAGAAAGTTAGTAGATACGAAACAAGAAGAAAGAATATTTTTATTATATGCCATAATATTTGCAACGTTAACATTCGTCAGTAAAGGAGCCTAACGGGGTTAGACGTATTCTACGTAAAATTCTTTTATAACGCGTTGTTGTGCAATTTTTATGGGCATTAGAAGATTGCGAATAACTATGTAAATGAGAATTTACCGAGGCTCCCCAGCACTTGTTGAAATCGACACATTCGAGACCCGTGACGCAACTGTTGCGTCATTTACTAGTCAGTGAGGTAACGTCTACGTCGTTGACTCAGTCCCAGGCAATTAATCAACTGTGGATTTTCATGCTTTAACGACACGAGTGAGAGGGTAAACTACGAAATTATAGATGCATCGGAAGAATTTCACAGTGCTGTTACATTATTTATAACCTGTTAAATTGAGAACGAGCGTGATCAATTTTTAACTCCCGCGTGACGCAATTCAGATGGAGAATCTTTATTTAAATTATTTATAAATATATTTATAAAATACCATAGACAAAACACACAAGGAGTAATGTACACGAAGCGTTGTGCAACTTGAGATAAAGATGATAATAGCAATGATTCAATTGAATAGTTCATTGAATACTTTCGAAATAAAATACAAAATGAAGAAACGTTTTAATAACAGTTTCGCGTTAATTGCAAATTTAAACTAATTTACTTAATGAATTAATTATATATTATCTCCAAAATTCCATATCAGAAGTATAAATAAATTTGTTTCTTATTAATAATGCTGCTTAAATTCAAGTGGATTTTATCAGTACATATAAGACGTATCTATGCTAAATTCATTATTTATAAGTAGCAATTATTATAGCACCCACCTAACGATTAGGAAGCAATCTCTCCAGATAAAACAGCAGATCGCGATCTGGACTGCGACGAATTTTATTTCCGACTCGCAGCAACGTTATTTATCAGAGAGGCAAGCGAATAAACCGGCGACGAACATGCACAGGGTTTAATTTGCACACTGTTGAATTCGTCGCGGCGAGATTTATCGACTCGCATAATCGTGTCTACGAAGGGAGAGAGCCGGCTGCCATTGAAGTCGCTTTAAATTCGCTAAGAGGACGAAGAATCAAAATCGTTTTCCCGTCAAATTCCCGACGATATTCGACGTTAAACCACTCGACTTCTCTGCCGAGCGTTGCTTAATCGCTCGAGGGTTCTGGCAGCCGTCGGAAAAGAAAGGGACAACCGATATTTCGCGAATGAAGAAACGTGGGAATCGCCGTAGAAACCGGCCTCCGAAACCTCGAAATCGTCAAGAATAATATTTAAGGATTATTCCGTCCCGAGCGAGAAAGAAGTGGGTATTGTTTCGATCCATTAATATCGTTCAACCGGCAAATTGGATTACTGGGAATCCATTTAAATGGATGTCAGGCCAACGGCCAGCCGGTGTCTCCGCATTTTTTCTCCCCCGCCTTCGACAGACATTGATAAAATGCTAAAACACCTTCGACACGCAACCTTTATTCATTTATTAATTTTCTCGGTAAAGTGTGACTCAGTTTTCAGAATAATTCGAAATTCCTGTGCAATTTCAGCTCGAAAATTTCGCTTGCAATTAGAGTAACAGGAAACTGAGACACTAGACTAGAATTCACTCTTTCATTTTATTCGATTTCATTTATTTAGCAACTGATCAGGCGACACTTTAATTTTTCTATAAAAATTCATAATGACAATAATAGAAATGAAAATGAACCAAATGGAAGAATATATGTTATTTATCCAAAAACGAGAAAAATAAAAAAATAACAAAATTTAATATGTTTCATTGGATAAATATAAAATTAATTATGTCTGAGAACAAATGAAAGTCACAATTGATCCGCAGTATCCGTCTTCACAATTACTATTTTAAGTATTGAGAAATTGTTATTGAATAAATAAAGCCAAAGAGAGGCGGTGATTATCGCAGATTACAAGATACCTTTGAAACAAAAATTGATGAAGTATTTTTATACAGAGCACCACGAATGCGTTTCGACGCGGCGTGAAAACGAGCTTCAGCCACGGAGGGCGCGGCAAAAGTATAGGTCGTAATAACGTTTTAATAGAATTCGTACTTGACGTCTGCCGGAAAGAAGCCTTTTATAGGGACAGCGGGTTTCCGTTTAATTCCAGCAGCTGTAAATTATTCTTGAAAAACGCGAATCTCCATAAACGTCCGCGGTTTAATTATGCTCGTAACGCGGCCCGCGTCGGGGCTTGAAATTTTCTGCGGCTCGAAGATCCGACACGGCTGTTAACGATGCGCGATCGTTTCGACGAGAGAATTCGTTCGCGCGAGTAATGCATTTAGAGCGATCGCGGGACGCGGTTAATGTTTGCGCGAAAATAAACTTCGCGCAGTCGGCTAAACGACCCTTTCGCGAGTCGCAATTTGCCTAACGTCGTTTGGCGACGCGTGACAAAGGACATTCGTGACGCCGGAACGGACTTAATAAAGGCGGGAGAGGCACGCGAACAACAACAATTATCCGAGTTAAATAAATTCGCGACGGTGTTCGCGGGGAACAAAGGGGATACTTCCGCTGTTGTCGTTTCATCAGAACATGGCCGAGTGCTCGTCGCGACAGAGGAAACGGCGCGTTACGACGACGTTCTCGAAAAAGGAGCGCCCCGGCCTCTGAAGCAAGCGACCGAAGAAATCGGCGACCAAAGTCACCGAACAAAGAAACCCTCTCGCCACTTTGCCAGCCGTTCGAGCGAGCTTTTGATGGACCGGGATTCGCGAAACTGTAAGAAACATCGTGAAATTAATTTCGGTAAATTTACGCTCCAGATACCGGAAGAACTCGGATTGATTTAAAGTCGGGATTAACTAATTCAGTCACCCGCAATTGTTTATTCGATTATTTCTTTATGCTATAAATTTGTACTATAAAATACTATATAATTTTATTTATAAACATTTCTTTAAACTTAGAATTTAGAATTTTTTTACTTCTTTCTTGTTAGATTTTGTAATATATTTAGAAGGCGAATTCCACGTTGCCCGCAGGTAGAGTTAAATGATGCATACCGTTCCGCAGTTAATTTCTTATTCCAATTTCGAAACGGCGAGACGCGAAGAAACGGGTCCACAATGGGAACAAGAAGCGAAGGTAATAATCGAACGAGGGCAGAGTTTAATTTACGAATGTCTAATTGAATAACTAATTGCGGTTTAATTGCCTGTCACGGTTCCCGAATCGTCTGGGAAGGAGGAATCCGCTCAATGGACGGAAGCCGTAAAAAACCCGAATTCAGTAATGAAATGTTAATTTGCTAAGCGTCCGCGGGCCGTTTCTTCGTTCACTTGTACGAGGGGCAAGTTCTCAATTTATCAATTAACAGCAGTCGTTCGGGGATGGACTGCGAACGGTCGCCTACGAAATCGATCTCCCGCGACGGCCTATTGCCAAAATGAAAATAGGTTTCCTTCTTTTCAGGATTTAAGACAGAATAACTCTTTTAAATGTGCATGAAAATACTTGCATTTTCTTGGAGGCGTTTGCTTCAGTGTTTAAAATAGTTCTTGGAAGAAATTATTTGTTGGTTAAATATTTAAAATAATTCTTGAAAGGAATTATTTTTTGCTTAATTATTAAAATAATTCGAGAAAGAAATTATTTGCTGTGTAAGTATTTATAATACTTCTTGCAAGAAATTAATTTTTCCTCGAGTAATTATACTTTTGTCTCAAGTATTAAAACAATTCTTGGAAGGAATTATTTATTGCTTAAATATTTAAAATAATTCTTGGAAGTGTCTGCTTCAGTATTTAAAATAATTCTTACAATCAACAGTTCCTGAATAAACTATTCGGCACGCTTAAATGGAACAGTGTAGATAATATTCGTAATAATAAAAATATTAATAAAGAATAATAATATTTTAGGTAATATTTATTACATATTCGACCATTTCAGCAAGGCTCTTCTCCAAAAAGATGTACCGTTACAAGACCGCCGCTTAACCAAGCAGAATAATTCTAATGTCTTAAATATTTAACCATCACAGGAACGAGATGAAACGATACTTATCAAACGCGGCAAACGCTGGGAATAGCTGGCGTTCTGTGATGAGAATAATTTGAACAGTTTTCCTGTAATTTCACCTGCAATGAAAAGGAATCGAGCAGCAGCGTAATTCCGAGCAACAATGCGGCGCTGCCACTAAGAAATAATACATCCGCCGTTGAAATAGCTCCTCGTATCAAGAGGGAACTGTCGAACGGAATCATAAGCTCGGAGTTCTTTCATCGCTGCCGGGGATGAAACCCAGATATCATACGAATCTCTCTCCACCTCTTCTCGCGATGAAAAAGGCTACTTCGAAGTGTTCACCGACCGAAAATAATTGAATCCTCGCTACTTATTGGTTACTCTCGAGACTTTTGTGGGAACGTGCTTCCACCCCTAGCTCCCCCGCCCCCTGCCGTTCAGCCGGCTCCTAGCATAAGATTCCCTCGGAAGCCGGTCAAACACTCGAACGAGTAGAACGCATCAGCGTTGAGTATCGCGGCATGAAAGCGACCGAGACCATCTCCACTGTTAAACGAACCAAAATCATTCTTTTAGCACAGGCGAACCACGATGAACCGATTGTGCGACTCGAGCACCGATTCTTTGAGCATGATTCGCGGGTTGGGTAATACGAGTTTCGCGTGCTATGGCCGAGCTCTGGGTAATTGACAATGATTTCTAAAAGGAATCAACGTGAACTGTATTGTTTAGATACTTTATGTAACGAAATGGATATAAAATGTAGTGTATAATTTTATAAAATAGTAGTAGTATAATTTTATAAATTTTATGGTAGCAATCTACTGAAAATAATAATAAATGGAAGATTG
>CM052154.1:6529886-6547082 GCA_028455555.1 Augochlorella aurata | reverse complement strand
GCTTGATTAGAGTCCGTCCATCAGCCGACGAAGATTAGAATTTCCGTGGGGGATGACGAAGGCATCGCGGCAGCCCGGTACATCTAATCCTATTCCAAGCTCGCGGAGATTTTGCATATTTATGTCAAAGATGGCGAACCCTTCGGCGAAGGTTCTTTCACCCCTTTGAATGTGAAAGTGCTATGACTCGCAACGAGTGAGTCGTTAGACCGTTAACT
The DNA here is from genome assembly GCA_028455555.1 of Augochlorella aurata. Taxonomy (NCBI): domain Eukaryota; kingdom Metazoa; phylum Arthropoda; class Insecta; order Hymenoptera; family Halictidae; genus Augochlorella; species Augochlorella aurata. Next base: position 6,546,864 of record CM052154.1, on the reverse strand, counting down.
GCCACTGGACCTGCACGCCGCTTTTGTACGACGGTATTTCAGACTTTCAGCAAGCGTTCGCGCTCTCGCTGCGATAATGGCGATACAAGTGCGAGAAAGGATTTTTACCTGTTCCGGGGAACGTATCCGATGCATTGTCCCTAGCGCGCGTTTTGGCTAATGCACAATGTTACCCTACAGCGAAATGCGTTCGCGTTAATCTGCATGATTTCCATCGACAATCCCCAAGCATTGAGAACAGGTTGGCTAACATCCTAGACTAGCATTGATAGAATAGTTAGATCGGAAAAAAATAATTGCAACTTCGATCAAAGTAAAAGAGTGTACGAAAAAAATTTAAGCGCATCGGTAGATATAAATGTTGCTTAAAAAATGTCACGAGTAATTTCCCAGTTGAAGAGAAAGAATATTTTCTGTGATCTCCTGGAAATTTATTTTCTTTTATTTTGTAATCGACCTAAATCCACTTTTCGTTGTTGGCTATAATAATCTGTATATTATTCACTTGGTCACTGTAATAAATTATAGAAAACTCTATTAAACTTGGCACTGCGTTTCATTCATCGACATCAATTTTCTTACAACAATCGGATGAAAAGATGTTTCAAAATTGATTTACGGTTCTGCAATGACACGTGCAGGCCCTAAGGGGTTAAAGTCTCCTTGAATGTTTAATCGATTCCGGGGCATGCAATGTCATTAATATTGATAAATCGAGTTGCAGGGTGGCGCAAGAGGTCACAGGGTTGCGGAAAAAGCGAGCAAAGCGAGTCGAGGCGGAATATCTGCGACGTCGCGTTCCATCTGGCAAGGAGCCTCGACTGGAGGACATCTTCGAGTCCCGCAGGATTGAAAGGACCTCGGCGAAGCGGCACCGGCGGCGTTCAAAGAATTTAATTAGCTCGTTAAACGGATCCCATATGCGTGCACGCGCGGAAATCCGATCGCGAACGGAAAATACCTCGCAATGAATAGCGTTCGCCGCGGATAGACCGGCTAACGGATCGGCCGGATGATCCAAGTTCGAAGAGGTTCGAGGAGGAGCGCGACCGAAGGGCCCTCAAAGTAGCTCAACGACTCGTTATAAATTGTCGTCGACTGCTCCACCTTGGATTCCACAGAAACGCGACGTAATGGCGTGGAGGAGAGACTCGAGAGGCCGGGAGGCGGCGCGGGGCGGCGTCCTCTATCTTCAAGTTCCTTCCGACTGTCAAGGAAGGAACGGAACGAATTAATTCCGTAAGGACGAAAACTCGAGGACAAAGACGGGACGCAGGATTCAAAGGACGCAATTGGATTCGGAGGACCCACGCGGCCGGGCCGCTTGCTCCGAGCTAGCTCTGCTACGCGCCTGATACAGTGGCGAGCATCCCCTTTCTCGGCATCCCCTCTTTTGCTGTCTCATCGTCGCCTGAACGAGGCGACAAACTTTCGAAAAATACTCGACGCTGCGATGCCGTTGTCTTCCAAGGGTAAACTAATTTTTTCCTCGCTCGCTGCAAACACCCTTATTTGCGAACATGCTTCCAGAGTAGATACCCCGATTTCCGTGCGCTTCAGTCAATTTCTGCTTTGCTGAAGCTCTCATTAAACACTCCAATCTTCATCGAATGGACTAAATTTCGATTTTTCAGAACGCTTCCGTCTTTAGAAATATTCTCTTGTGTAATAAAAATTAGCAATTTCGTAATATTTCATTATCAATTAATATTTCTTTGTCATTGTAATCATTGGAGTCAGTCGAATAAAGTATTATTAGAAAGATCGTCGATCGTTGTGAAAATGGTGAGCCATCCGAGGGTTAAACACCTTCACTGCACCCATGGTCACCAAAAAGACCCTATATCTGCTCCCATGAATACTAAATCAAGATACGTCCGTAGTAAATAAATAGCAATTACAGTCAATGACGCAGGTAATTTCGACGCAGCTTACGACCACCGATCAAACCGCGATCCTGGCGTTCCCCGTGCACTTTGTGAATCCCAAACGATGTTATCGGATGATCTTATCAAACCTGCACGTTAAGCGGCTGCCTCGCGTCCTCTATAAACCATAACCGTTCTCAGATGGCATCTCGCAAGCGAGTTATTCCAGCGGTCAACGCGCGCCACCGTAAATACGACTTCCGTCCGCCAGGATCTCCAGTGCATTCGTGCGCGTAAAACAAACTTCGAGAATGTAATGAATAGAAATGAAAACAGCCGGGGAAGCATCCCTCGCCCACGGTGATTCGTACCTGAATTTATGAGCGTGGCCAATCGATTTCTTTCTCCGATTTCTACATCGATTTGTAGATCGCTTTCTTACGAGCCGTCACGAGACGGGGTTCGACGGCTGCATAAATTGGCCCCGACAAAATGCTCTCTAATTAATGCTCCCAGCAGAAATACCGACGGTTACGAGAAGCGTCTGTTGATCTGCCTCCCGACTACGATTTCCGAAGGAAAAAGGAGCGAATCGAATCCTGCGAGCGAACGCCGCGAAAAAGAGTCACGGTTCGAGGAACTTAATTGGATCCGCGAAACAGACGCCATTGTGCCGATACGATCGCGAAACCGGCGAACTTTCGATAGTTATCCGGGGATTTTAAAACGACGGCTAAACCTAGTCCAAATCCGGTCATCCGAAGAAGGTAATCGCAACTCGCACTCGAAATTGGGAATTAGTCTAAAGAATTATTACAATCAAATTTTATTCGACTAATTTTTTGAATAAATTTTTCCAATATAGTTCTATTCGACTGATTGTTCGAATAATAACTCGAATAAATTTTTCGAGTTAAATTTTATACTATTAACTTTGTATAAGTTAGTAATGAGTCGGTAATGATTCGAACAAAGTTTTCGTTGTTGACTGATATGAATATACAATCTACAAAATGTTATACAAAATAATGCATACATTGTAACATAAATATATTGTATAATACATTGTACAAACCAAGTGGTATATTACATTAAGTATATTACATTATATCGCATTAAACAAAGAAAATAACTAAATGCCTGGACAACGCTTGTTAATAAATAAAACAAAAATGGCTATAATTACTCGCCCGATCGGTTTAAGGGAGTTATGTCAAGGTAACTACGTTTAACGACAGATTCCCGCAAATACGTGGCTCACAGGGATTATTGGGAACCGAATACGAGGTACGTCTTTGATATCTGTCACCATCTCCACCCGTCCCTCCGCGCGGCCGCGGAATTTCGGGAACTGCGATTAAGAGGTTGCGAAACAAGGCTGGAAACTACGGAACGGTTGCTCCACATTTTGCATAATTTATCGCAATCTCGCGGAATGCGTCTCAAGTACGAAGCCAAATTGGGAAACCGGCGGCTGAGCGAGGCGAGACCGTGGCGTTTAGGTTCGCCACGAGGTGAATAAACGACCGTCCTGAAAAAGTCGCGGGACTTCTTTCGCGCTTGTTTCGGCACGTTTGAATAAAGAGTTTTGGAAGTCGGGGAGCCGAGGTTCACTCCAAACTTTATCCACTCGGCGTAAATTTGGCGTCTCGAAAATTTAGAAAGATTTGGAACTTTGCATGGACGTGATTTTTGGGATGACAATCACCAGACTGCGCGAGTGGTATGAACAATTATAGACTCAAATTAACTTTCACATTTTTAGTAGAATATATATTATATATATATCATATATACTTAATCGAAAAGTTAACGAAATATGATATTTACATAACCTTTAAACTATTTCTAATTTCTGCAAAGTGTAAAAATTGTGGAGACTATGACAATTGTTCAGAAATGCATTGAGATATTTTGCACAATATTTTGCAGCATGGAAAGAAGGTAATTGCAGTACATGACAGAAACGACAAATAAAATCGCTGTTCTCGAAAAAAAATGAGCGAAGAACTATGAAAAGAATTTTTCGTTTCCTTCATCGCGGAATTTGAATAAGTATGGGTGAGACACGGTCGCAGGAAAGCCCGGAGGTAATTCAAATGAGACGATTACATTTTGTATTCACATTCATTTGATTTGAAGACCGCGGAAGCTACGGAAACTTCATTCCCGGGAATTTAAGTATTGTACACGACAAGGGAATTTTCTGGAATTACAATTTTATGAATTACGGAACGAGGTCACGAGCTGCCAAGTGCCTAACATGCGTTTTGCATAATTCATTGCGTTCTCGCAATGTCTACGTGCGCCGGCTCGATTAACCTGGAGCGTAATTTAAGTCGGAATTAAATGCGTGCCCGATCTAATGCGCTGTGAATCACAATGCACGATGGGAACATTCCTCATCGAAACAGCTTGCTCTGTTTCTGAACAGTTTTTCGTATTCATTCGATTCATTTGGTTTTAAATATTTATCAGCAAGCGGAACACTGAAACACATTTTATTAGAACTTCTTTCGGATGAATAAAAAGATAGAAATTGCATTAAATAATAAAACTCTGACCGTGCTATTTGTACAAAACAAAACTATGTAGATCGAATGCAACACAGTAAAAGTATTTAAAAAGTTTGAAACTACAGTTTTATTATTTTATTATAATCATTGAGAAAAGAGATGCATGCGTGCGTAGCTTTTCTATTTTGCGATTAATACAGATTGTTTTCATTTCGCGTAAAAATCCGCGGGTTAATTATCCGTACAGTATCGTTATAACGTCCCGCTGTTATCTCCGTTTCGAATACTTCAACGCTAATTAAACGAACAGCCAGAAATGAAAAAATTCCACGCACTGTGGATTCAATTTTCAAACAATTTTAGCACATTTTATCAGCAAATAGAGCCTCGGACCGCGGAAGGGTAATTTAAAAACGGGAAATGTTAAAGAAATAACGAAGACGGACAGAAATTGAGGGGGGACGAAATAATTAATATAATGTTTAATAAGAGTTAATGAGATTTCAAATGGCTCCCCACGGACAGAATTAGAAAGCTTTTTACCTCGGTGCCCGGCCACGATTAAAGGCTGAAACGTTGAAAAAGTCGCAAACTTCGGGCAAGCCTCGGCAAAGGAAGCATTTAAGTTTCCCAAGGAGTTTGGTGCACGGGGGTACCGCTGAAGGGAAAGGTAACGCGATTAGGAATTAATTTTTTACCAGCCGATGGAAGAACCGAGACCCTGACGAGCTGAAAAGATTTTTTTCGCTTCCGAGGAAACTTGTATATCCGAGGAAAATCGAAAATCTTCTGCGGTTCTGTTACCGTGATAGTCGCGAATCGATTGCCTAACTATAACCTAACATTTACACCATAACGCTGACTACAGGATAATAGAAACGATAATTCAACCTCTGTATTATTTGCACTAAACTTCGATTGAATTCAAAAGATATATTTCAAGCATTAAATGTGTAAAAATATCTAAAGGGAAGTTAAAGCAAGACGCGCTTTATACTATTATAGAATATCCCTTGAACCACCTGTCGGTCGAAAATCTTATTAATTATCTAATCCAAACGAGCGCCATTAATACCGCATCGCTCTTTCGTTCTAATAAAATTAATATTCGGAACAGCGAAATGCGTTCCTCTCGGGATATCGTATTTTATCCTTTCCGGGGCGAACGCCGCGTGATGTCCTCGCAGATCGCGGAGCGATATAAACTTTCGGGAAGGGGGGAATTCCATGGCGGAACGTATATTTGCAGAAGCATGACGAGTGCAACGAGAATTTATTAGGTGTGTTTGCTGAGTAAATACGGGAGGAAAGGAAGCGTTTAAGGAAGATATTTACGGGCCGGCGGCGTGCTAAGAAAGACAGAAAGCGGCGTGGATTAATTCCAGGACCTCGGGAACACGGAACATCGCACTCCATTGTTACGAACAGTAGGTGTGCTTCACGCCATCGAATTTACGAGTCCGAATAACTCGTTCCATATCTGGACAAACCTCCTCGTCGTCTGCGAGACTACAAAAACACAGATTCCGCGTTTCGTCTGTCTCCGAAACGGCTTCCGTGTACGCAATCCTCTTTCCCTACCGTTTCTATTTTAAATCCTGATTCCTCGGTTTACTGCGCTCTCTTTCTCCTACCGAAAACCTATTTTTATGACGCAAACTTTGTCTTTAGCTTTCCCGGCTTCCCCTGGTGCTCTTCTTTAAAGCACCCGTGGGCATTATAAACACCGAATAAGCATTTCCTGCCGGGCTTTTGCTTTTCTTCTCGGACCGGGCTTTTTCTTGAGATGCTGCAGTATCTCCAGATACGTGTTTTTCTATTTCTCCTGACGGAGAATGTACTGTGTTTCTTTATCTTGCTTCGTAATATTTTATTCATCGTTTCACATTATTTTATCCATTTTTTAAATGCTATTTTACACATCTTCGAGTGCTGTTTTATTCACTTTTATATGCTGTTTCTGAATTTCGTTATGCTACCTTCAACAAATTACCACGTCATTTACCAAGTTATTTTATCACGTTAATGTTTTCAATGCAACAAAGGTTAGAACCTATAAAATACGAGAAAGTTGAATTAATATTCAGTATTGTCCGACTAATTCTCTTAATAATTTTGACTTCTTTATCCTTTGTAACAAAGGGTTTTCCCATTCAATTTACCAAATGTATTTTCGGAATATTTGCTATCGTAAAATATTACGTTCTAATAAAAATCGTTGTTAATTATGTGTATTTTAATGTTTTATACTCATCCACATTGTTCACTGTGTTTAAAATTATTTTAAATCAGATATAAGCTGAAAAAGTGAGTAGCGCCGGGTGACCATCGTAGCAGTAAACATGTTAAACGAAGCGCGCATTAAAAAACAATGCAACATTTAATTAGCCGAACTCTGCCGACTGTCACAGCTCCATGCTCGTTGGCCTAACCTCTTCGCCGCCTCGCCTGACCTCCCATACAGGTGGTCCTTTTTACTCCACCTGTTCCTCTCCAGCCAGCCCCAAGCCCATTTCTCTCTTTGTTCCCGCGCGTACATTTTCCCGGCACCCCTCAGGCGGCCGTCGATGTTCCTCCTCGCGGCTCCCTTCGCTAATCCTATGCTCACACGGTCTCCCCATGCGCGAACCCCACCCACAGGCCACCCCTTCGCTTTCTCTCAGTCGGAGCCGGCGCGGCGTTCGCGATCGCTCGGAAACGCCATAGACATCCCCATCCTCCCCCAGACCCGCTCCCGTCGCCAGGGTGCAAGCATCACCTCATGGTTCCACGTGTGCGCTTTCACCGTGACAAAGCCAGATTTAAGCTCCGCTTACGAGTCGGAGCTTTCCAGCTGGCTCGAATTCGCCGGTGTCCGTTCCCGCTGCTCCATAACGATTTTCCTCTGCCTGACGTTTCGTTATCAGCCGTAATAGACTGCGATTCGCGGGGCCGGCAACCGGCTGCTGAGGATTTAGAGAGACGAGCACTATTGTGTCAACCGTGAGCATCGATCCGCGGGGAGAAACTGGACGACAACGGTCCTCGGGCTTTCGACGGGGCCCGTAATGCGCCGATCGACCAACGTACCTGCCTCTCGGTCCGTGTCGCGACAAAACGCGATCCGCAGGCGGTCTTGCCGCGCACGACCGAGCTCTTTCGTCGACTTTTTTTACTTTTTTTCTGTTCTTTTTTTTTCTTGTTTGGCGATACTGCGGCCGGAGCTCTAAACGCGACCGGTGTATCGTGAAGACTCGCGAATGCTCGTCGCGCTTCGGCATTTCCAACCCGTCACGGAGTTTTCATGGTTTTTGAGGGAATAAAGTGCTCGGCGAGTTTTGTGTAACAAAACTGAATGGATTTTGTTTGGTTGGGTGCAGGCGTTACGGATGAGAGAGTATTCTGGTTTGGAGACGGATCCTGGATTGACGTTTCTGCGGGAATAGAACGCTGTTGGAATTTTGTAGATTCAACTTGGATATTTCTGTCCTGCTGTTTCGCGTCTTGTCCGAAATTGATGGAACGATGACACGGTGCTGCGGTGGTTGAATTGTTGGAACAAATGCAAATGCCATGGTTGAGTATTCTGGTATAGAAAGGAATAGAATGCTGTTGGAATTTTGTGAGAACTGCGCTTCGATATTTCTATCCTTCGGTTTGACGTCTTCTCTGTAATTGATAGAACAATGGCACGATGCAACAGGGATTGAATTGTTGGAAAGAGTATGAATGATTAAAGAAATATTCTTAGGTCTCTTTGAAGATTTTGTTTAAAGCAATTTCGACTATCACGTAGACGACGGAATATATTTTTTCTTAAACAAGATATTTCTTAAACAAAATATTTGCGAGATGAAATCACCACTATTGCAGTCATGTTTACCTCAACAATATCGATTCTTTAGAATAAAATGCCAAACTCTTCCAAACTGTAAATTCGATCTATTCTCTTAATACCAAGCTCCCATAAGCTCTAATTTATGGGACAACAATAAAACCGATTTTGATGTATGAAATACTCGTAGAGATTATAGTGCGATTCCGAAAGCACCATGGTATATTAGAAAGGAGTTAAATATTCCTGTACAACACGAAATTCAATCCATTAGCAAACAACATAAATGCATATGCAAATAGAACTGCCAGATCAATAGATCTTGGTAATGCATTGTCTCAATGAAGGCATTGTCTACGTCTCGCCGCACCTTGATAAAATATTTATTTAATGCCAGTTCTGACAATTTGCACGCGATATTGAAATTAACAGGTCAATAACTGTTTTGTTTGACCAACGAACGAAAATTCCGTTTGATCTCGAATTTCGTGTTTAAAAGCAATTGTCATCTATCTGCGAACAAACATTTTCGCATGAAAATATCCGGCAGCTCTAATAAAGAACGTACAAAGAATGATGTATGACGTTATGAAATATAATGCTGCTTTAAAGAAACACACGTTTAAGTATGCATATAAAAACATGACAGTAGTATTCCCTCGGCGTTTAATTAGAGTGTCAATCATCTTCTATTCATGCATACAGTATGCGGATGACCGTGGTTATGGATTATAAATGAATGTACACTACATTCTAAGTACATTGGGGACTCTATGCATTTTATGGTATAATGAATAAGTTGCTTGCAATTACTGTTGACAATTTTCTAAATATACCGCGAATTTTATGCATTCATGGCAAAGATGAACAGGTTATTTTCAACTTGTCACAATTTTAAAAAGATCAAAGACATTTTCAGACTTGTTATTAACTTTGACAATTTTTCTTGCGCGTGGAGATTCGCAATTGCCATGAGCATATTGCAGATTTTATATACTTATGGTGGCGACGAGCAGGCCAAATTCTAAACTATAATAAATACAGAATATTTATATATTTAAAGATATTTTGAAATTATTTATAACTTATTAGGGATTATAAAAATTAAAGACATTCTCATGTATCTATATTGCTAAAGTTTGACGATTTTTATTTTGCACAAAGATCCGCAGTCTGGTCATAAAAGGTGCTGCAAATTCTATGCGTTCGCGACAAAATAGCAAATTTCAATTAGCGTAAAGATAAACATCAGCTTATTAAGATCATCAAAGAAAGACGCTTCTATTTGGCGCTTGTCTCTCCCGATCTCTCTCTTGTCTCTCAGCCGACAATTTTTCTTTTGCACAGAGATCCGCAATCTGCGAGATATACAGTTCAGTTACAGTATAACGATCGTCTTCACGCAAAGATAAAGGGACATCGTCTTCGGAACAATGGCGAACTTCAGCTGGAACTATCCCGGGAATATCGCTGAAGCGAATGCAAGGCCAAGGTGTCGAGAGTCGTAGCCGCGACGAATTTCTGTTACACTAACCCGGAACAAAAGAGAAAACTTCCGAAGTTCAATAAATATTAGATTAACCCTCGGCAAGTTTCAAGAGCGGACCGTAAACTGCCGGAAGGGAAAAAGGGGAGCTTTCTTTCTCGAGGATGTACGTAAATATCTTTAAATAAAGACAAACCGGGGAATTTCATTTTTTCACCTTCCGCAACGACGTCTCTACCGTGCCTCGAGCAGACCTGAATACATTCGCAAAGACATTATTTGAAATACTGTGTCAAATAATATGTTATTTTATTTCATAATTATCGCAATGCCTGTGATCACTATGATTACTTTCGAGTCAACATTAGAGATAATGTAATATTACTCAAATATTACTTTAAATAATATATTATTTTATCCTGTAATGATTTTAGATAATATTTTTTATTCTATGTTTTTATCTTTAAATATCTTTCTTAAAAGAAAATACATTTGTTGCATGATATTCTGAAAATTATTTCTTGTGTTATATTTGAAATAAAAAAATTTTATTATTTGAAATATGCTATTTTCATTTTAATATCAAATATATATTAGATCATAAAGATATTATTTTTCTTTTATTGTACAAAGGTACTATTTTCATTTCGTTATAAATTATATATTAGATTACAAAGATATTTTTCTTTTATTACAAAATGATGCTATGTTCATTTCATTATAAAATATATATTAGATTTTAAAGATATTTTTCTTTTATCATAAAATGATACTATGTTCATTTCATTATATAATATATATTAGATTTTAAAGATATTATTCCCGCTGCATTAAAAAATTATTTGAATTTCCAGACGTGAATATTGGAAGTAATAATTCAAAATGAATTATTCCAGATAATTATCTCTTGTCTTCGTATCAAGTAAAATTCTCCCTGTCCGGCCTCGAGAAATCCGGTTCCATTCCGGACGAAATAAACGATGGAATCGAATGAAGAGATAAGACGGAGTAGTCGGATTCGATCAACGAATATGAAACATCACGCGCTGAGATTTTAATCAGCGTGGATCTCGGGTTCCGTTATAGCCTTCTGCGAGATGCAGCTGTTTCCGGATTAATCACCGCCGACAACGCGAGAATCAATTTCAAAGGGGAGAACGCGCGTTCTTCTTGCCGGGCCTGTCCGAGGCGGGGACGATTTCAAGGCCAGTAGGTTAATTCGCGAAAATGATCGATCATCGCGGCGAGGATGACAGGAAGCGAAGAAAAAAAAGAAAGAACGACTTGCCGGGAGTTCTTGTGCGGAAGAATTCGACCGTGAAGTGGAGAAAATCGGATTACCCACGCTACGTGTCGCTGGACGTGACATTAACGTTAGCTATGAAGTAATGTTGCATAATCATCCTCCCATCGGAGATTAGGTTCGATGTACCTGTTATTTATGATGGGAGAAACGCGAGACGCGGGATAGAATAAAAGACACGTGGCTCAAGAACGGAATACAATTGACACTCTCACCTTATCGCTGCGTTTACGTAATTACGTTTGCGTTGCGTGGCAATGCTTCGCTGCCTTCTTACATGAGATTCTCTTAATATATTTTTAAACGTTTTTCACTTTCGTCGCGGAAAACAATGGTTGGTTCCAGCTGTTGTAATTAGAAACAGCAATGGAACGTAATTAACGAATTACGCGCGCAAATGCATCGCACGTGAGTGAAAGTGATACGCGAAACCTGCTTGATTCGTAATATCAATTATTCGATCTACGTTTATTGCATAATCGAAACACGAATTTTACGCAAAATTTGCTCCTTTGCTTTCAAATCCGCGTATTATTGTTCTTTTTGATTTGTTTTAGACGAGACCGTAGGACGTGTATTTTTATTATAAAAAAGACTGCTAGTCGATAAAATCTAGGGAAATGTCAAACAATATCTCTGGAGAGTGACGAAAAATTTCGACAATGACTTACTAAAAAAAATTGCTGAAAATCATCCTTATTTTACAGTTTACTCGAGGCTTCTCCTTACATAAGCTTACATTAAACAATTATATTAAATTTCGTTGATAACGCATGAGGGGTTTAGCAGCTTAATAAGTAAATAAAAAGAAATTATATTAAATCTATTGTAAACAAGAATCATTATAAAATCAATATCAATCAAATTCTCGCGGACAAGGTGCTAAGCAAGGTACCAGTAAACGTTAATGAAAACATCGATCTTAAACGCGCGCGATTTATACCGGAGCCGCGCGCCCCGAAACTACAACAATTCCGCGAGAACACGCATAATTTCGCCGACAGCGAACTAGACGGAGGCGGAATAGTTGAGAAGCACGATTGAATGAGCAGCCGAGGGTGGAGTCGAGATAAAGCCTGTTTACGTATCCGGTGGAAAGAGACGGACGTGCTAATCCAACGGGATGAAGAAAAAAAAACGATCGATCGATCGTAGCCGAGTCGGAAAGGTCGAGAAGAACGCGGAGAAAAAAAAGAAAGAGAACGTACGGTGACAGGCGCGCCGGGAACGCGGGAGAAAGAATGAAATAGAAGCCATGACACCCCTCCAGTGTGCAATTCTGACGAGCTGGCAATTCGATCCTGAAACAGGACCCAGGAGACGGCATAAAGCTCACTCCAGGCTCGTTTGTTCTTTCTTTCTTCATTTTAACTCCCCCAGACCCTGCGCCCCCTCCCCCTTCCGGCCCCCGCCGTTGAACCATCCTTAACACTCCGCTATCGTTCGTCCGCCGCTATTTGTCTCGCGAGCGAATCCCTCTTTTTGTCTCCGCGACCCCACCCCTCTTACAGATTCAATTTAATTCACTCACCATGAAGGGCCTTCAAATATGCTTTGCCGGCGTTGATCAGCTGCCTCGCTCCCGGATTGAACTTGTCCAGGATGTTCTGCAATCAGACAAACAGAGTGTTTCACGTTTCCGTTCGTTTCTGCACGGTTGTAATCAATTTTCTGTGTTTATGCGGCATCTTTCGAGAGCCGTTCGCATTTATGGTTTGAGTTTATTATCGTATCCTATGGTTTTGTCATTCGTGGCGATAAGTCACACGGATTTTTGGTTTATTCTTTGCGGTTGCAAATGTACGGGCGATAAAATTCTCTAGGCTGACTGATAGCTCTGCACGACCACCGGAATGTTATTCAAATTTATGGAAATATTTGGAGTGCGGATATTTATGCAAAATCCTGCTGCATCGGTCGCAAGAATTTCAAAGCAAACAGCTTCTTTCTCGCTTTAAGAATTTTGAACGTGTGGAGAGACGCGTTAAACCTAATGCGCATGAAACTGTTTGGACAGTTAGGCAAACCTTTGTTGACTCACCAACTTTGCATTTATTGCCCTATATTGTATTTATTGTCTTCTATTATTTTGCGTTTTTATTATATTTTGCGTTTTTATTATATTTTGTGTTTTTATTATATTTTGTGTTTTTATTATATTTTGTGTTTTTATTATATATTGTGTTTTTATTATATATTGTACAATCTTGTTTATTATTTTATCTTGTATTATCTAGTGACTTTATTATATCTTATATTTACCTTGCCCACTTAGAATAATAATCTAAACACTTTTAGAATAATACTACGACCACTGCACGCTGCTCTACGACTCGGACGAAACTAAACTACGACGATACAAACTTACGCGTCACGATCCCTTCGATCGTTGACCTAGGCACTGCCAAAGACAACAGAGTCTGATTTGACGCAGTAATTTGCCGAACAACGCAATGCCGACATACAAACTTTGTTTATATCTTATATTTTCATAACCTTGACTTGTAGACTTTATTTTTCAAAGTCATTCCCTAATCAACTTAACTAAAAATAAAAATACATCATTCGAGCTGTCCCATTATCAAAGAGTCCTTTATTAATTTGTTTATTAATTTGCACGTAGGAGTATAACGTCTTTATCTTAACTTATATTCATATTACAAAATTGATATTATAATTTGATAATAAATATGATAATAAATATGATAATAAATATGATAATTTTGATTTAATAAATTTGATAATATAAAATTATATATATAATTTTATATTATGTGTATTATTAATACAAGCGTCTGCATGTTTGTTAATATACTACAAGATTAACAAACACCGAGCAACTTCTATCACTTTCCACTTTCCAATGAACGCGCTGTTGTATTTTGTGCAGTAAGGTCAGATGAAGAACTTGACACAAGGGTACAGTAGTTACTATATTATTTATTGTTAATCATAGCCTTGCACCAATTTGTTACCCATAAATTTCCCGAAGCAGCCAACCAGACAAAGTTTCCTTAATTAACATTTCGTGGGAAGGACGCATTTGCCTTCGGAATTCCTCACGTATAGCGGCTTACACTGACAGGCAGCCGGTGCACATACCTACACAGAATTGAAGTGCAAGTGTAAGTTGCTTGTCTGCACTTATCTACCCACGTATGAGATATTCTACTGCAAAAGATGCAGTATTGCATCAGTTCTTCTATTTCGACAACATTTCCATTGAAACATATCGCACTTCAATTCTCAAGTAATTAATTACATCAATAAAATTTCTCATGCTGTAGTTTGTAAATAATTTATATTTAACTATGTTTAACACTGAATGTTTAACTATGTTTAACACTGAAAGTATCATCAAGAGACTAGCTTCTAATTCTCTATTTCCGAATTGTTGAAATTACTAAGGTGTTTTTGTAGAAAATTATTGATTAAATTTCTTTAGTCGAGCATATATTATAGTAAAAATTGCACAACTTTTACAAGATGAGATAAGCCGGACACTTTTAATGCTCTGTACACTCAGCGTTGAAAGTTTTAACTTGAAAGTGCAAAGTGACATCGAAACGGGATTAACGAAATTAAATATATAAATATATATTATATATATTGTGTAAACTATTAATTATAAAATTTTAAGGCAATTTAGAGAAATAATTCAGACCCCGAAGCAGTTGGATGGTGGTTCACCGCATCTCTGTTCGCGCGGGCATGCGCACTCCTTGTACTCTTCATTATGGCCACAATTCTTCGCAGAGCCTTCGCTCACTAATCAAAGTAGAAGCAAAAATTAACAAAACCTCCCGAAAATGAAACAAGAAACCATTATCTATCTCTGGACACTTACTGCCAACGTAGGCAATGGCTGCGAACAGGAGAATAAGAAAAGTACGAGACATCTTCGAGGATCGAGCTTAAACTTCGTTCGTAGTTGCACGACTTTATTCAAAACTCACGAAACGCCCTCTCTTTTATACGGAAAACCATCGACGTGTCGCATTTTGAATAATTCATAATAAACCGTCGAACAGCTGACCAATTATTCAAAGCATAGTTTATGAGAACATAAATAAGCTTCATTGTACGAAGACGGCATGAAAAGAGCAAAGAAAAATAAATCGACTAACGTATGATAAATATAATAATATAAAATTATTATAAATATAATATATGATAAGTATAATTATTATAATAATATAAAAGTCAATAAATAAAGTAAAATATAATAATATAATAAATATAATAAATATAATAAATATAATAAACATAATAAATATAATAAATATAATAAATATAATAAATAACTTCGTATATGAACTTTCATTGCCGAAACGAAAGTGTTTAGCGATAAGTTAAATACTGAGATTACTACAATCAGTCACGTCAGAGAAGGGTTCCCCATTCTGATAAATGATCTTGCAACAAGTTTGCGTAAAATGCTAATGCCAACAAGTCGTTTCGGATGTTTTGTTAGCTGACTCACGTACGTTGTCGCTGATGAATTTAGCACCAGTTGTACATTGCAGGTTATTTATTGGCGCGAAATGTGTGACAAGCGATTGTGTAACGTGCTTCACTTCGCGCTTAAACAATAGGTAAGACAGGTTCTGTGCAAACGTGTATTAAAATTTTCTGTTATATTTTTTGGATTTTAGATGCTTATGATATGGTCTCCAGAACTCTGAGATATATTTGGGTGGATATATCGCCCGATTTCTGTTTTTCTATTTTGTGAATCGCTTTAAGGAGATCTATGTAAGTAATTTAGATCTTTAGTTAACCACATTTGGAGAAGCATTGCAACATTATCGCAGGGAAACTTCCCGGCAAATTAATAGCATTTTAATTCCAGAAAAATCGTCTCCAATTCTTAATACTACCAATCGCAAAATTCTTTCATAATCAACTCGTTAATAAAAATAATGAAAAGACTCAATACACTCAGTCTTGTCATTCTTATAGAGCAACATATATTAGTCCTTTTTGATGCTCAGTAGGTCCAGCATTTATCAGAATTAAATTCATATCATACCGAATGTTACGTCTCGAAAAGAAAGATCGTCGATCACACCGCAAGTCAAAGGAAAGTCAGGTACCACCGTGTAATTTGTATCGTCGTTTGGAAGAAGATATCTCGATCGAAACGAATGCGCGAAGAAATTCATTATTCATGTTAGCATTGCGCATCAAGATTCCCGAGCGCGTTCGCTTGTGTTCTTCGCGAATAAAAGTAATCTATCACTTTAATTCACTGCGAAACCAGTCTGCACCCACTCTTCGCGGGGCAGACGCATCGGATCAACTAAAACGATAAATTACACGAAATGATAAATAATGTTTCGGGTAAATGCGATTCCGCTGCTCGCGTGTACCGCTACTGTGATATAAAAACAGCGATCGGCGCGATGGAAACCACGCTGCTTTCGATCCAGACGCATCAGCTGCGTCTTCGCCGGACCTTGATCATTACTCACCGATATTGGCAAGTGTTAACGAGTATGAGCTAATCAGATTACGTCAGTACGAGGATTTCGTCGGCACGGCAAGAGTGGCGGTCAGCCTTCGATCGCGGAATGCGGTCTACGTCGTTTCGAACCTAACGAGAGTATCCCTATTTGCAGTTGCAATTTGTGTTACTTCGTTCACCAGGTAGCGGCGCGAGTGCTCCAACAGCTGGGAAACCCGGCGGCGTTAAATCTGTATAACTGTACCGATTTTCCAACAATAAATATCCACGGGAGCATACGATTCGGAACAGCTAACTTAATCTTCGAAGTTCCGAACACCTGTACATCTAACTCGATCCAGGTTCCAAGATTTGTAACTACTGAACAGCTAACCTAAGCTGCGTCAGGACACTCCGAACTATCCAACTGCTAATGTGATACAGCGGCAACTAAATTAATTGGGGAGTGGAAATATGCAGTGCAAATGAATTGGGAGAATAATTGTTGCAGGTATGTTTTGCGGTGATTAATTGAATTAAATGGA
>CM052154.1:6503392-6529786 GCA_028455555.1 Augochlorella aurata | reverse complement strand
TAATTTCTAAATTGAATTAAATGGAATGTGTAATTTCTAAATTGAATATAACGTGTAATGTTTAAATTCCATACAATATATCATTTTTAATTAATGGATAACTTTTAAGTTGAATATTATGTATAATTTTTTAATTGTTTTTCTATAGTACGTAATTCATTTTCTCATTACTTTGGAAATAATCGTACAAATATTCAAGTCATTTATTCTTCAGATCATGTTTCCCCCGGTTTACGTTAATTACCCGAGAGCAACATTGGTTAATAACAAATAAAATAAATACAATAAATAGAACAAATAAAATAAATACCGAGTAAAATAATAAATTAGTAGCGTACATATAACAGGTTGAAATTAAATGAAACAACTGGCGAGAACAAAACGATGGAATCGAACAATAGATAAAAATGCCTAAAAATTGCGGTACGCCTGAAAATCCCTCAACAATCGTTCCAAAAACGATTATCACAGGACGATCAAATAAAACCCCTATGAATCGATTCACCTAGAGACAATCCGCAAAGTAACGTGACCAACAATCGGGCCTGTCTCACCAATGAGTCGCCGAGAGTCGGTCCGAGAGCAGCGCGCCATCAAAACTCGGTAGAAGCGGGACGGCGTTGAAAAGTAAACTGAAACAATGTCACCGGAAACTCGCGGCCAGTTGATAGCAGACAGATAGTCGAATAAACAGGATTCCCGGGGACACCGGAGGACGAATAACGAGAGAGTCGTCGCGCGGTGGCTAGCTACCAAGAGAACGTATACGAACGCCTCCGGCATTCCAGCTTTGAGGACGTACCCGGAGCCGTCTTCCTGCGTCTATCTCTTCCTGCAACTTCCCGGCCTCTTTGTCCTCCCCGTAGTCGCTCCTTTCACTCGGCGTTCAAGGCGACGCCTTTTAGCTGCCTACGGTCTCTCCCGGAGACTGCCTGGTATCTCAGGACTCCGACGGCGGAGCGTGTTTTGCGACCCGGCAAGGCTAGACAGACGGTGACGACCGGCGATTAACGCCAAAAACACCCAGAAATTCGAGCCACGGCTAATAAGACACCGCGGACAATTTGTCACCGAGGCACAGCCCGCTGGATATTCGTGTTTCGTGGTCAAAATTTCATTTCCGGAGTTTCGCGCTCGCGATTCTAGCGTGCCAGGCGTGGTCTAGGAGTTCCTGGAATTTGTATTTATTTTCAGGAATGTTATATTATAATATATTATTCATATTTATTCCTATATTTATTCCTGGGTATTCAACGATCTGCTACAGCAGCGCTGGGTTCGACTTACGGTACATCTCTTCCTTCTAAGAAATGACCCGAGAACTGACTCGAGCACTCTACGACAGTGCTATGGCAACCTGCCTTTTACGTCGAAAAGTCAATCTCAGTGAATCAGAATTAATATTTGTCAAGCTTAATATATTGAACAAATTGCTCCCAAATCCAAAGTATTATTTGTATTGGAAGTAGTAGACTCAGGATTTTTATGCAAAATAAAAACTGTCTAAACTAATTATAAAATAAACAAATCTGACAAGAGTATCTTTTCTCTTTTGCTCATTTTGATAAGTTCTAATCCCTTCATAGTTTTCCAATTAACCTATTTCACTGAAGAATGCGTAAGTTTCGCTAGTTGGCGATCAGATACGCTAACGCCATTTTGGCCACGAAAACGGGATTCCAGCCCAGCGCGCGGTGCCATAGGAACGACTGTCCCCAGACCGCGACATCCATCATCCGTTGTCGCTACAGTTCTTCCGCCAGATGGGAAACGAACTGGTCCTGGGAGAATGTTAATAACGGGCCTCGCCGTGAGTAATGATCCGTGCGGTCGAAAAGTGGAGCGGCCAAGTACCAATGAGTTCCTGGAATTTCGGCGGACTCCGTGGAGGGATTAGGTCGCCCGGAAAGTTCCCGATGCTTCTTGCGCCGGTGTCTTTGTTATCCTCCTTCGTGGGAAGCCGAGGCTCCTTCGAGCTCCGCGAGCCCGGTGTCTTTCTGCGCGACTTGGCCGTCAGCGCCGCCGGTTTTCGAGAAAGCATAAATGGAGGAGTGTCGGCAAAGAGTGTGCTTCAATTAGCATAAAACCATGTTCTCGAGTGGCCGAAGAAAGTGCGAACATGGAGCGGCGAGGATGAAGCCGTTTGAGAATACGAGATTCTTCAGAAGCCCGACTCGAGGGTAGACTTTGGGAACATGTTTCAGTTAATTGCACAGTCATTAGTTCCTATAGCGAGTGAAATTATTATTGAGAAAATTGCTAGATAATTTTCGGTCTTTCGGCGACAATGTTGCAGCGAAAATTGCTACGCGATTTTTAGTCACGCGCGATGAGTTACAGTATTGCAGGGATGAGGCTGTGACTTTTATGTAATGGAAAATTAATAAGCTTCGTATTAATTAGCAATGACGCTGGCAAACCTATTAATCATCCGCTCGCGTCATAACACACCTCCCACTGTATGTATGACTAGGAAATTAATTTTCACGGTGCCGTAATGATTACCCATGGCTTAAAAAATTTAATACGATGAAAAATTAGAGATTCTAGCGTACTTCAACATTGTTTACGATAGGATGGAGTTAAAAATCGTCTTGCATTTTTAAGATATAGTTATTATTGCTCCACTTTCTTCGAAAAATTCGCATAATGCCAGACAGATATATTATTAAACAATCGAAATAAAACGTGGAAAATACAAATAAACCCCATTTAACCCTTCTTTCGTACCATTTGAGCAGACAATTTTTATTTTGCATAAATGTATCTTTATAATCTGAACAATCTGAACAATCGTAAATTAAATCGACTATTGAACTTGTTACGAAACTCGCAAATATTTCATTATTGAGGAAAATCACCGCAAGCCGCTTCAAGTGGACACCGCTGTTTGCGCGGAAGTTGGGCCAACCGAGTGCGAGACACTCGATTCTCTAAGACGAAAGTATCCCGAATCGACGGTGCACGGTGGCAACTGCCGCGAGAAATCAGATCGAGCAATTCAAACTTGAAATGAAATTCCGCAACGCCCGGAGGAGTTCGAAGAAGAGCGCGAGTGTGACCCGCGCGCATGATCTAGATAATGGCAGCGCGAACCCCGGCGAAATAACGATTCGCGAGTCGGGTCCATAGAGTAAGATGCGTCTTTGCTTATCACTATTACGCAACTTGCCGAAGCTACGTGGCGGCAACGGCGGGTCCAGTGCATGGTCAAAGAGCTGCCCGAGCCAAGCCTGGTCCCTCCGGTGCGTCGACGCTGACTTGAATTCGAAATTCCTGTTCTGCCAGTGATCATGCCAGGAAACACATAATGCCCGGATCTATCGAACTCACTGAATAATGTCCAGTGCATTGCGCAACGGTAATCCACAGAGAATTCGGTCTTATCTTGAACTGGAGCGTGGTTGGATGAAAGCGAACGCTCAAAAGTGTACCGAACCGACGAATTAGAGACCACGAACCAGGTAAAGCTTCTTGGGAAGGTTGGAGTTTGTTATTTGTGGTAAATAGTCGAAATGTGCACTTGCTTCGTCAGAAGGATCAGTATTAGGCGCTGTTGAAAGTGGCACTGGACTATGCTTTTTAGGGGATTCGTAATTTATTATTTAGTTAATAATAAATATTAGAGACTGTTGAAAATGTCGCTCGGTCATGTTGCTTACAGAATTCAGAATTTATTGCTCGTGAAAGCTAAAGAGCGTAAGTGAACTATATTTTATATGTTAGAGAGTATTAGACATTGAAAAATTAAAACCAACTGTAAGGAATTACAAAATGCCAAGAAACAATTTGATTAAAGAAAAGATATTTTCAATAGGCAAAATATTGAATAAAATAGCTTTGATTTAGTTACAACGGGAATATAATATTCAACCTAAATCTTTTTAGGTTATTGTTCTCGTCTTGGGTCCAAATACAATAGAGAAAATTATATCTCAAACAAAAATAAAAAGTAACTCTTTCAAATAATTGATTTCAGACTGTTATCTTCAGCATATATAAAATATAATAAAAATATAAAATAATATGAATTCATTTTAGATAAAGCGATTTCAAATTATCTCGTTATTTCTTTATTTCAATGTTGAGAATAATAAAGAACGAAATGATTTTATCTTACGAAATCTTCGCAAGAATTTGCTTAAAAATGATGGCAGCCGCAGGTGTTTTTAATTTCATAATTACCTCAAATAATTATGAAATAAAATAAGATATGTTACTTGAAGTGACATTCCAAATAATGTTATTTCAACTGGGTTCAGATTTGCTATACAGCGAATTCTGTACTAGAAATCCGGCTTTATCGCCCATTTATGATGTCTCCGATACAAACGCTACCAAACGAGAGAAGCTCTGAATGCAGAATCCCTCGAAAAACATGGAAGTCGTATAACTTCCAGACTGCGCGAGACTGACAACGTAATGGAGGTGGTGCGGAGCGATGAACTGCAAACAATTTCAGTCAATTGCCACACGAGCCGGCAAATTTAGCCGCGATCCTTTCATGGAACCGGTTCCCCCGGAAACCACATTATCCTTGACCTCCCGAGCGCCGAAAAATGTCTCGGAGTATCGTACTTCAATAATATTAACGCCGTCCGGCCGGCTCCGGAGCCATTCGACGATACTAATTTATAGCTCAATTTTTCACGGGGAACACAGGCCAGGAAAAAAAACATTAGCTCGCATGTTTACGACGGCTTAGATATCGCAGAAACGACATTCTTGGTTACCAATTTATTAGGATTTAAACACGCTATCGGACGAGATAGAACCATGGCCAGCATTTGGCAACATTCCGCCGAATAAATGGCCACCTAAAATGTTTTCGAGCCGTGCTTTCGGGAATATTTTTTATTGGAATAAATTAAGGGATCCCAAGGACGTCTGGATATCACACTGGGAAAAAACTATAGACGTGTCCTCGCTTTTGAAAAAATTCCTTCGCACCTGCATGTTATTTTATAAATATTGTTCGATATTAAGGTGTGTTCCGGAATGATTGGACCAGCTCAGAATATAGCAATTCTAAAAGTAACTTGTAATAAAATGAATTCATTAGTATGTCATAAAATTATTTAATGGTCATAAATGAAACAAAAGAAAATACTTTCTCGAGTATAAAATTCGAGAACAAAATAAAGCTGTGTCTCGAAATGATAGAACCTAACCTATACCTAACCTACGGTGTAGAGTAGACGCTAAGTTAAAACGTCATAGTTAAAATAAATTTTGTCAATGAGAAGAAATAGATTAACTTTTGAAAGCACTTTACATAATAATCGCTTAACTACTTCTATTATTATTCCCTTGTGTTTGTGAAATTATTAACATTTTCCAGGCTATCGTTACAGAAATTACATTCCAGGATATTTTCCACGCAAAAATAGCGCCTTCATGTTCTCAGTATAGACATATAACATCATTCCATGGGAAATAGGTGGACTTACTCTTACGCCCTGTTACGTTACAACCATGTAATAAACGGAGCGTAGAAGTAATGGAGCAATATCTCACCCAGCCATTCGGACTGTCGAGTTATTTTTTACCAGTACGAGTATTAGACAAAATTTCGTATTGCAGGGGAAGGAACATATTGCGTGCTGCATTTCTACAGCACGCGGAAAAATGTGGCTTATATTTTAGTCCTAGCCTGGACGGAATTAATCTAAACGAATATCGAAATACACGCGAATATATTTCGCACGTGTGCATATATGTATATATCGAATACATCGGTTCCACTAAAGCTCGGTTCTCAAATCGTTTTTCGGTGAGATACTCTCGCTCTAATTTGAGGTTTATTATTTCACGGTAATTGCCCAATTTGGCGCCCATTGGTTACCGTTACAAGCTCGATACGTTAATTAACGCGCCCCGCTATTTTATTCCAACTCTTTGCATCCTGCACGCTCTCCTGTTTCGTAGCCTCGTGCACTGATTGGCCAGCTTAATGAAGTAAAAACTTGCGCGAGCGTCGATCAACGTTTTTCTATTAACATACAATGGCATTGAGAGCTTTCCAAAAATACTGATCTCATCTAGGATTCATGGAAATCGCTTTCTCTTATTTTTATCTCCAAGTCGAGCTGGAAAATGGTTGTTTTCATGCGAATAACGTTACTTAATAAATCTGTGTGCGCTAATGCTTACGATTCTGTCGGAACTGGAACAACTTGTTAGGATGTGTTCCAGAATTATTTGGAATTAGTACCTTAAATTTAGATAGTTAGACACTTTAACGATTAGATTACGCAAGTTCACCGTGCAAATACGAACTGATAGGATTGATAGTTTCCTGCACTGATAATACTTCGTTGTGGTACTGATAATACATCCTAACTGTTTTTACACTGTCATAATTTACCTTCACCATTCATACTGTACGAAAAGTGTTGAAAAATTTAGTAAAATTTAAATTGATATACGCTATGAATTAATTTAAATTACTTGCAACGAAATTTACACATCAATTTGGTAAAAAAACGATTCAAAATCTACAATAATTTCATCCACAATCCATGAACGTGTTTAGGTCAATAGCTTGTATAGTAGTATTTAATAGTAGAACAATATTGTGGAAACAAGTATAATTCGCGCAACAAAATAATGCAATTTAAAAAACCACTGCCATTAAAATAATTTCTACTGTAATATTCATACCGTGTAATATAATATACAAATTATTTGAATAACAGTAGTATTTTCAATTGCAGAATTTTAAATCGCAGTATTTTAAATTGCATTATTTTGTTCCGTGAATTATATATTTGTTTCCACGATATTTTTCTAACAATACACCCTATACTCTACAATTAAGGTACACATTTTTTGAAACTGCGATACGCGGCATTTTTCCTTACAGCTGCAGATTTATCGTCGCAACTCGATCACTATCATTGCAGCCGAAAGTGTAACTAGTTCCTCGTGCAGAGCGTTACACGGTCGAAACGCCTGTCTACACGATCAGCAACAAAACGCTGTATCAACGAAATATCGATCACAGGGCTCGGCCAGAATTACCTGTCAAGCTTCCTGTTTCCGAATAAAAGATGGATCGTTATGAAATCAAATGGAACAGAACCGAACAGTGTACTACGGATCGAGGCAATACCGTTACAAGTACGACTGTTATACGCAGCGCACAATGGCGCCCATTGAAAACGTTTTGTCGGCGACAAAAGTGCCTTTACGCTTCCCGGCGTTTCTTTTTTCGAACAACGGCCCGTTCGATTTGCGGTAAATAGATCGCGATGGCAAAAGGAGCAAATCGAGAAACAAAAGAACGCTTCACAGAAGTTCGTCGCGGTTGATCGGTTCGCTAGAGTGATCGATGTTGTTCCGCGAACGAGAAGGTAACTTCGCTTCGAAGCAAATGAATGAAGTTCATTAAGAATTCGATTGGCCGACGCGACGCGGGACTATCCGTGTTCTGCAGCTTGTGAATATTTTAAGACCGGATCTGGAGATGGAATCCGAGGACAGGATCCGAAGACAGGATCCGAAGACAGGATCCGAAGACAGGATCCGAAGATGAAATTTAAAAATGGAATCGAAAGGCGGGAGATCTGAAAACGAAATCTAAACATGGAATTGAAGATGGGGGCAGCCTTGGGATCTAGGTGCCGCGCTGTTGCGGTTTTACACTCGCTTTGACGCGTTAATAACCGGCAGCACGTCGTTATCTAATTATTAGAAACCGTTGGCCGGCGGCTCGCATCTCATTAGCACGCCGAAGAAAGCGACATCGAATCTAATTAATATTAAACACTGCCGGTGTTACAGAATTATCGCTGGGAAGCCTGGGTGCTTCGATGTGCGTATACTTCTTTCGGAATTTGGGTTACGTTAATTCGGCAATGTTGCTCGGCGATTCTCAGTAAATTAGGGTTACCGTATTATGGCTTAGCAAACGAGGACGCTTCGCTTTCAGCTGATATACGTATCGGATGATGCTCTGAATTAACACTTAAATGGTGGACCCATTTTGACAAATGTAACCGAGTATGCTTGGGATCATTTGTAACTTTGTTTAGCAATTGTTTTGCCAGTATTTTTGAAGTCCTAGGCAAATTAGCTTTTCTGTAGATCTTAATGAAACGCGGAGAAATTAAAATTAACGTGTGAGATATTTTTTAAAGTATTAAATACTGAAATTAATATTCATATATTATTTTTATCTACTCGAAAACGCGATAATCTTTTCTTTTGATTTTAATGTCGCATGTGAAAGTGACATGTTAATCGTCAGAAGACAGTTAAATAACGATATTTATTCAATGAATGTATTAAAATCAGGTTACAAATTTATTGGTTGTTACATATATTAAACTGAAATTGTATTTAACGTTTTATCAGAATTTATTAATAATGCCTCAGACGTAAAGAAGCAATATTTACTGAAACTGCCAATATAAAATTCATAATTCTCGAACATTAAAAGTCAAACGAAGCTGGAATACAAACCCTGAAGACGACCTAAAGTTGAATAAAATAAAATATAATGGCAGAAAAACTGTTAAGTATGGACTAATTAGCATGGACGTTAATTAAACCGAGAACTTTTTCTTGCCTCGCGAACTTCCGCCGGCCGGTAGACAATAATTGGATTCCATAACTATAAAGTTCACCTACTTTACGTACGTTTTTACGAGGAATGCCGCGGCGCGGCGAATCATCGGAGTTACGAGACGAGATGATCACTTTGACGCCGTAACTTTTACATGAGGCTAACGTAATCTGAAATAACCGGCTCTAAACCACTGTCTTGTAACGAAACGTGTCGGAATCCTGCATACGTTTAATCTTAATTTGAAAAAATCATGATATCGCCGTCGTAACATTTATTCCCGTGGCTACAAAATTTTTTTATTAAGTACGCATAGTTAATGTTAGAGTCATTAGGCGGCGAACGTAATTAGTAGAGTGCGGACTTTATGCGTTCGTGGCATATGTAGACGATGCTTAAACCACGAGGAGGGTCGCAAAAATTTTTATTCGCATTCTGGTTGCTTCATTTTAAATCTAATAATTAGTTTATAGTGTGCTCGGGTAAATCCGTTTTTAACGAAATTATAAAAAATTACAGACCGGTGGTTTTCACGTAGCAAGTAGTTATAACGTTTAGAAATCAAAATGTACAGATTTACAATTTTACTTTCCAGAGTTATATTGCTATTTACCGTTTCCGCAATTTCAGTTCTTTGTAATTGTCTAATTTAAATCATTTCTTAATTTAATTATGAAATAATGTGAAATAAAATTTGTAGAAAAATATAAGAATATAAAAAGTGTGAGATAAGATTTTTAAAGGACACGGGAATAGAAACAATATAAAATAAACTGCGTTGAGGACGTAAAAATAGAAAAATATGTGTAACAAAATTTGTAAGAGACCTGAGAAGAGAAACAATATAAAATAAGTTTTACGAAAGATGTACAAATAAAAAAATATGTACAACAAAATTTATTAGAGACATGAGAAGAGAAACAATATAAAATAAACTTTGTAAAAGACATAAAAATAAGAACAATCCAAAACCAAATTTGTAACACACCTAAAGATACAAACAATATCAAATCAAATAACAAGACTGTTAAGCCTAGAACACTTCCAGTATTTTCCTGCTCCAAAATTCAGCCCAATAAAATGTCCAACAACATTTCCATACATCTAAAAGCACAATACAGCTTCCCACAAAAGAATCTCCTCGATCCCACTCTTCGATATCCGAACAAAAAGTGGTCGAACGAGTAATTCACTAAATCCAAGCCGAATCTGTCGGACCGTTACCAAACGCGTCCTAAAACGTCTGCAGAACGCAGAGACTAGAAAAAGGACTGGTACAAGTTTGAACAACCGCTAATCAGCAGTAAATCCTAGTTATCGCGGATCTGTTGCGGCTCGCAGTACAGTCGCTGCATGCAGAATCCGGCAGAAAAATTCCGCGAGGATTCCGGAAAGGGTGCAGAAACAGGGTCACTACCGGGCGCAACAAGGTTAAATTTAACCCGGCACCGATTCCGTTATAGTCCACATAACTGAGAGTGCTGCCTAACCGGCGCTGAGCAAGAAAATGGAAGCAACACGAGTCAGCGGGAAGGTTTCTCTTATTGGCAACCAGTTGGTCTCCGTCGGAATAAAAAGCGGACGGAGAGGGAAAGAGAAAAATCGGTAAGGGACGACGAAGATAGCCGCGAGAAAGACAACTTGGCGAGCTGGCGGAAAGAGATCGCGTAAGGAGGCGACTAATGAGAGCGAGAGAGAAAAGAGAGAGGCAGAGGAATACGGAGTGAGAGAACGAAGAAGATGGAGTGAGAGAATGAAAAAGATGGAGTGAGAGAAGGAAGAAGATGGAGTGAGAGAAAGGGAGCGATATACAAATGGAATGAGAGAAAGAGAGAGGAAGAATAGGAAGAGAGAGCGTGAAAGCGAGCGAGCGAGAAAGAGAGAGAAAGAGAGAGAGAGAGAGAGAGAGAGAGAGAGAGAGAGCCCAGAAGGCGGAGATGAAGAAGAAGCCAATGAATGTCGACTAACGGTACACGATGCATGAATTTCATGTGCACCTCTCGTATTGATGTTGCCGTTGCGTGTATGCGCTCTTGTAAATGCCATTCGACACGTGCAGAAGCACGCCAGGTCCCGGGCTAACGACACCTGGATATTTTGGAGCTGTCTCGAGCTTGAATCCCGGAGAAATTGATCTACTTGCGCCTGTGTGCCTTCAGCTAAATGCCGAGGTAAGTAACTGTACCGATAATGAGTGTCTCGTCGAGTTTGTCAACCTTCAATATCTTCATCGCTTTCAGCTTTGACGAACTATTTAGGAAAATTGCAAGGCCTGATAATTATTGTTTGCTCAAAGGTGAAGCGATTTTTGAAAGGTTCGCTCTCTCCAATGCAGTACTGAGGAAACAATATACGTCGAACGTATGAAGAAAAGGCAAAAGAAATTTTCCTGAAGAAGCTAAACTCATATTGAAGAAGTCGTTTTTTGAAATCCGTGAATCTGCATACTTAAGAAAAATTTCAAGAAAAATCACGTTCGAAAAATTGTCGAAGACCGCTTAGAATTGTTATAAGCATCGCCAGTAATATGTAAAGGGGTTGTTCAATGTAGTTCTCATCGAACATTATGATTTTTTAATAAAACGGATTTCATTTTAAGCAGCTTCCCCTGCCTGCGTTTCCGAATCCCTCAAAGCGGGCGCGTAACAAATATTTGAAACGAACAGCGATCTCATTAAAAAGAATTCGTCACAGAAAGGGATAATAATGATAATTAGTCAGAGACCGCGTACCGGGAAGCTTTTCATGACGTAGTATCAAAATGTTTGCCATACATTCACGGCCAGGATTTGATACAGGGGCGGAGCCGTCCGCGCAGCGGTCACAGGATTAAACCAGTGATCCCGTCGATCGCAGGAAGAGTTAATCCCTAAAAGTCCCTTTAACAGCTCGTAACTCATTCCCGGTTTATTGAGAACGCGGGGCCACAAAGGCGAGAGCCGCGCGACTCGCATCTATCATCGCTATATTGCATACCGCACCGCGTCGGGACGCAATGGGATGCGGTGCGACGGGACGCGTCGTTCGCGACACTCGAAAAATTACGTTCGTTACGAGGGCCACGCTGACAGATCATACGTTCCAAAGCTCGAACATTACTTACCGGCCGCGCGCAGCCTGGGGAATCTGAAATTCAGATCGGCCGATGCCGTTCCCAGATAGTCAGGATGAATTCACGGATAGGCAAACAGAGAATCGAAGAGCCAGAGGGAAGGAACGAGAGCGCGGCTGACACAAAGAGAAGGACCGCCGGATGTATCAGCGATTCGTGTACTCAGCCACGGTTTAACGATATTTTGTTCCCTTTGAAGCTACCAAGTTACGAAAAAGGGAAGGAAACTCTTTTTCTTCCTGCTCGTTTTTACGTGACGCCGATCTCCCGCGATTGGATTTCCGCGGAATATCGCATGGTTACATTGTTATCGGAACGTCAAACTGCAGGTATTCGTTTTTATTGCGGAAGGGAGCGCGGAATTCGGACAGCGGCGGCGCATACGTTAGTTTCTCATCGCGATTACCGGAGCATATCGTCTGAAAATGATTTTTAATAATCGGTAGAGAAATTCTGCAACTAGAAATACAAAATTATACAACTTTTAAGAGCGATGAACCAAGTATAAACTACATCCAAAATGAATGCTGCAATAATTTGCTTTCTCGTCGAAACTGTTTTCTTAAAGAAGTTATTTACCTCGAGAGAATTTTGTATTTCCAACAGTATTTGTTTGAAACTTGGTCCCACATTTGTTATTTAAAAATCGTTGAAATTATAACGAGTCTTTCGTAGCAAGTGGTTAAACGAATTATTTCATTCGAGCACTCTTTACAATTGGCTGCAGTAAATTAATTTTAGCTACACTAATAAAATTGGATAAAATTAGCTACACACGTCAGACATTTTTACTGCTCGGTGTAATTTAATTTCGCACGATAAAATTACGAATGCGATAGGATATAATTATCCGTCGCGTTTCGCAATTGTCCGCGTTGTTCGCTTGTCGTAAAAGTTGTGAAATTATACGACCGTTCGACATCGTCCAATTCCGATTAATGCCTAGGTTTCACAAATGCATAATTTATGCTATCGTAATATCGGATGCGTTAGTTACTTGTTTACATGTGCTATGACAATGTCTCGTGCCTCTTGCGTAACTCCTATTACCCTAGACACCGGTTCCGAGCACGCCGTTACGCAAACGCTGACTGCCAAACGTTGCAATTTTGCACTAACAAGTTTCGCGTATCGCGCGGCGCATGCAATATCGGATAAAACAACCGTAACACTCTCCTGCAGTCACGTTATAAATTTCACGCAGTCGCAGCGCGCGTAAATATGCGGAACGCAATGAAATGGAAACTAATGGAGTTCCGTGAAAACTTCGCTTTGTTTTCAGCGCGGCGTCGAAAGTGAGCATCGATATCTTCTGAACTCTGCGTTGCTGTGGCCTCGAGAATGTTTGCGTTATTTCGCCCGGAATTTTATGCACTCTTAGGAGATCAGTTGCTTGGAATGCAGCGGGTTTTATCGAGTTTTAAACCTAACATAATTCATCGCACGGCGAAGCACGCGTTTCTGAAAATTCATGAAATCGTGCATAAGAACGCTCTTCGAACTTCTTAAGAATTTGCTGGTGGTATTATTGACCTAGCTTCCAGAAATATATGATTCAAAAATACTTTAAAGTAGCTCAGTTATGTTACCGAATTAGATAAAAAGATAGGTAATATTAGGATTTAATTCAAAATCTTTCTAAAGACTTGTGAGGGTAAGTGTATCAATGACTAGTATGTTTTATTATATTTCAAAATACTATAAGAAAGAAATTGAATATAGGGTAAGTGTATCAATTACTAACCTTACTTTCTTGGTCTGTAAAATGACTTATTAAATAATAATAAAATACACAAAATTTTCTTTTAGGAATAATATCGTAAGTAGTAAGACATAAATAATTTAATACGAAATAGTTCATTTTTTTATATTTTTGTTATAGAACTAATCGCAGCAACTGGAGCACAGTAATTAGATCAATGTACAGCAATTGACACATAGGAACTTGATCAGTGTACAGAAATTATTACAGTAATTATCTGCTTATGTTTTCAAGAGCACAGTGACTCTTTCAAGAACCAATATGTATATTTTATTAAATAATTCTTATTGTTTATATACTGCAGTTATTAAAAAAAATTCGTACATATATAGAAGACATCAATGTACAATTTAAACATTTTAAGAAGTGTGACAAAAAGAACTATTTAATTTATATGTCGCTTTAGTGAGCACAATAATCGATACAATTTCTCAGAAAGAAATGTGGTAAAATAAATCTGGCAAGGTTTCGCCTCAAATGATTACACAAGCTTAACTATAGCACCTGGTATCAGCGAAATCATGAATTTTCATAAAGCATAAGTTTAATCGCGGAGGATTCGTCGACAAACATCGAGCAGAAGATTCCGATCGATTATGCAGTCGGCAAACATGGAGAACGTTGATTATTCAGCGGACGCGATGAGTGGATGAAATCGAATAGGAAAATTCGCCGACTAGATTGATCGAAATTGACTAATAAAAACTTGCGAGCCCGACAGAAGGAAACTCTCTGTTTGCGCACCTCTCAAACGCCGCGGCGGAGCAATTTCTGCGGAAGTTGAAACAAAACGGTGGAAATCGGCCGGTAAAACGGTGTTCCGACCGTTTAAAAACCGATCGGACGAGCCGGCTGGAAGAATAAAATCCGGCCACGGGAATTAGACTCCGCACGAATGCGTTTCAATTGCATCCTAAATCAAGCGACCGCGGAGAAATCTGTAAAGTCTTGTTCGCCGCCGGTCGATTTGCCTCGATGTCGGATAAATTTCTCGGCAGAAATTCATTCCTCCTCGTAAAGCCCGGTCGGACGAGGCGATCTGGTCGAGAAGCAAGCCGTAATCGCAAACGGGCCAGAAACATTCGTGAAATACAGCTCGATGCCAGCCGGTAGCCGCCTAACCAAACCAGCCATGATCGTTCCCCGTGATCTTATAGCGCGAAGCGTGTGGACTCGGAAACGGTGATCACGGGAAAAAGATGCCGGCTCAAAGGAAGATTGAAAACCATTGGAAAATAAGGGCTGCGTTCCTTTACGCGTTTCCCGTTCTCCGCGTTCTGCGAACGGAAACCATAATGCATTCCGCGCGGAATCGGGCACTTTTCCGAGCGCAGTTTCGGAGTTCGAAAATGTGTTATAGCTTCCAGCATTGTGTCAACATATTTCGGAGGATTTTTCCAAATTTTCAAGAAATGCTTAGTAGCGTGATAGTTCGATAGTTATCGAAAAAACGTTGCCACTGGAATTTACAGGTCTGTAAAGTTAAGAAAAATCGTTATAGATGTGTCTATATTGCTTTCAGCATTTGTTGTAAAGAGATGAAATTAATTCATTTAGAAATTTATAGATATAAATTTATATATTGATATAAATATATTAATAAATCTATATATTTGCTGTCTAGTTTTAGTTTTATCATACTTTTACCATGTTGAGCTAACTCTTTTTAAATCCACTCAAGTTAACATTGTGTTTCGCAGTTGTCCTTTGACCAACAGTTAACAAAAGAAGATTATTTTTACAGAAATGGTGGTTACCTGATTTTACAATAAAGGAAGAAATGAAGGAAGATACCAGTCAAAGAATAAAAGCTTTATTCTTTATTCTTTTATTATTTTTAATCCCAACCTCGTTGAACATTTTTATAAATTCTTCACTGTAAATTGCAGATTCCCAAGAATTATGCAATCATGATTACTAGATAAGATATCAATCTAATCAAGAATATCGATCAAAAACTCGAGGCTTTTCAAAGTAAAGAAAATTGACTGACATCAAATAATTTGTTCGAAGAATTCAAGAACTCGAAAACAATTGAAAGCATAAAGTTAAAAACAGAAGATCTCTGAACTCGGATCTGCATTGAAAGCAATGTTAGCGCGCGTTTAATACACCAGTGCGACGATTTAACAGCGCCGACTCGTTTAAATAAGCGACGGTGTTTAATAAAATCAGCCCCTTTAGCAGGATCTCCCGTTAATTTTCCGATTCGTTAAATCGACATTATTCCCTTTCGCACACTCGATCGAGGTGATGAAACCCAACGACGCTGAAAGCGCCCGATGACTCCACGGAACGGGATTCCGTTTCACGGCTTTCTTTCGCCGTCAATTTCTCGCGAAGCACAGAAGTTCCACGTGACAATGATTCTACCGGCGATGGAACGCGCGAAAGCTTTCAACCGGGCCGAAGACACCGAAAAAACCTGAGAAAGCAAACCTCACGCATCCTTCCTTTACAATCGCGGACATAAAGCGAGATGCGGCATGAAATGTGTTCGGTGTCCAGAAATATAAAAGCCCGGTGGGAAACTCGGCTGCAACACCAAAGTATGAAACCTAACCGAAGACATTACGGCGAGTAGAATTGATTGTTACTGTCCCTGGAAGCTAACATACTTGCGCAACGTATACTTTTATGGCCACTTGGTCTTATTCGGAATGAGATATTCTTGTACATCGCTGCATCGAAGCGAAGTTTTTGGCATGTTCTAATTTGTTTGCAAGTTTAGCGTTTTTTAAGAAAAACAATCTCGTTATATGAGATTGTTTCGTTTTTTCTTGAGATAGCGAGAGACGAATTTTGAATGTTCAGAGTAAAAAGAATAAACTTTTTGATATTTCTCGGGGAGCTCGAAAATGTTATGCTTGCAGAAGTTCTGGAAAAATACTGTGTCAAGTGTTTTTTGACACAGATCTAACTTTTACAAGGCGAAATTTTCTAAAATAGAGCAAATAGAATATATATAGTATAATATATATAATAGAGCTAATAATAGAGTTATAATATATATGATAGAGCTAATAATAGAGTTATAATATATATAATAGAGCTAAGTTTTAAACGATCGAAACGACTCTAAGTGCTTTAAACAAGTCGGTGAAACGTACGAAACTGAAACCATCAGAAAGATGTAAAAATTTTAAAATAACTAAAATTACAACCAGAGAAAATAAATGTTTGGTTGCAACGCCTCCTCTTCTTGCAAACGATGCACAAATATTTGCATGAAAATCCGCAGTCTACTCGCAAACAATATTTGATGCAGTCTACTTTGCAATATCGACTAAAATTTGTAAATCATATTACAAATAAACGTACGATATTATTTCGGATCGAACTTCGAGGAAAGACCGAGTGCTTCTTATTCGTCAAAAATGCATTTTCCCAAAATTGGCAATTTTTTAGAGGCAGCGTACATGGTAATCTACGAGCAGGAGAATGGCGCAGAAAATCCGTGTTTTTTCATTCGGCGGGGAAGACATGATTCAATTTCGTTTAGGTTTCTTAGCGTCGGAGCTCGACGGGTACGACACCATATTAAATTCCTGTCCAACTTTGACAGTGTACATAGTACGCGCGTTTAAAGGGGCCGCGTCGCAAAAAGCGAGCACAAACTGCATTACGAGGCACGGCGGGTGTGCTCGCGAAAATCTCGCAGTTTGAAAAACGCGACTTACAGCAGCAGCGGACGCGTGGAGAGTTCAGCGCGGGGACATGGATTTTCCACGGCGCGCCACGGAGGGAAGCGGGACGATTTCGACTCCCGGCGGAAAACAAATTCTAGCGTGGCCGAGGCAGCAATTTGCCGGGGTCGGATGAAAAAGCCTTAAACGGCTAATTATCCTCTTCAATTTCACAGATCCGCCAGTCTGCATGAAATAGCGCGGGCTTCAGGGGACGCGCCGCGCCGCGGCGTCCGCGAAATCTCTCGTCGCCGAGTTCGGCTCTCGTACGTTCTCTCGTTCTACTCACCCTTTCTCTCTTTCTCCCTCTCTCTCTCTCTCTCTGTCTCTCTATCATTTTCTGACTCTCTGTCTCTCTGTTTCTCTGTCTCCCTGTCTCTCTGTTCCACTGTCTCCCTGTCTCCCTGTTTTTCTCTCTTCTGTATCTCGATCTCTCTCGGTCTCTCTCTTTCTCTCGGTCTCTCTCTTTCTTTTGCAGTCTCTCTCTCTCTCTCTTTCTCTTGGTCTCTCTCTCTCGCTCTCTCTCTCTCTCTTTCTGTATCTCTCTCTTTCTCTCTTTCTGTATCTCTCTCCATCTCTCTCTATCCCTATCTCCATCTCCATCCCCATCTCCATCTCTATCTCCATCCCTCTTCCGCAGGCCACCTCCAATTGACGATTAAATTAAATAATGACAAGTGCGGGAGCGCGCACCGCGTCGGACGCGCTGCTTTAAACCAACCGAAAGTGGACACGGGACTGGGAATTTCGAATAGCCTTGCCGGGTAATTTGATTTGAAAATATTGATCAAATCGAGTTAACCGGGACCCCGTGACTTTGCGGAATAATTTTATTATGTTACCCACATAGTGATCTGCAGCAAGTAAAATATCATTTTAGAATGACACGCGAAACTTGTTCCCTGACCACCTGTCCACCGACAAAATACACAGTGGGCGAAGCGGCCGGCGGTGCACCACGGAAGCTGCATCAAAAGGTGCACCGGCTATGTAGGTAATTCGATCGCAACGTGATTCTTTAGGACGGCGTACAGCGCACGGTCCTTATGAGTGTTCGGGACAAAACTAATAACTTTTAACTAATAAATTTTCAGCATAAATATATCAAAAATATCTACAAGCACGAATCCCGTATTTTTAATCAAAGGTCACGCACACGAGTTTTACATTGAAATTGATTAGCGATGAATAAGAGAAACTTGTTTAGAAGACTGAATTCGCTATTCAAAAACAATTTATAAAAGGTTAAACTTTTGGGCCAATAGTTTTCGAGGTGATTTAAGAAAAATATTCTTGTTTCCCAAGTGCAAGGGTTTATTTTTCGAAGAGATCAAGTGAGTTTCGTTAAAATCGGTTTGTACACGTTAGTGTGCCTAAATACATATGACATAGTCACTGCAAGAGATCTAACGTCGTTCAAACGACACGATATCGCACCGTTTGCCAACTGAACTGTGAACTTAATCCGTCCTTTGCTAAGTTCGCTTCCGAGCACCACGGCCAGACGACGGGACACACGGTCAATCACGTGTGGACGTCCATATTCGGGCCAGTCGCCATATCCGTGGCCAGAGGCGTGATTGCAGAGTTCAAGTTCTAACGATCATCAGTTTTCCACCAAGTCACAAATTACTCAATTTCTCGGCCAGCGTTCCCGTTCAATTCGACGTCCAGGCGATTTACATTTCCCGGACGACGAGTATCGGCGCTATCGCGGCTGATCAGCTTTCTATTCCCGTGTCAACGAAACCCGTTGACGGTCATCGGAGAGCCGGCTAGCTGTATGGTAGCCGTGGGATCCACCGTTAGGAACATCGGATCGCACTTAACGATCTCGCCAAAATTCACGTCGGTGCGTCTTGGAAGTTCGTTTGATAAGCCCGTGGACGTGGTGGTGGTGTTTCGCGGTTCGATACACGGGGCCAGATAAGGTTAAAACGGTTCCTGAAATATGACGCCGGGACAGGGAGAGGCTGAAAGAGCCGCGGATAAGATAAGGCGACTGTATATAATGCGACGGTGGAAGAAGAAGGCGAGGGAACCGGTAAAGAGGCGAAGAGAGAAATGTGGGTCTCTTGGGCACGACCTCCTGACCCTCGCAACCTGGGGAGGAGCGATTGTCATGCGCACCTTCCACGCGAAATAAATCTTGGAAAGTTCCCTTAGTCTATAATTTACTACCCTGCGGCCGACGCTCGAGTCGACCGCCATCGCGGGACCCATGGACCTTCCGCAGAAAATTCTCGGCCGTCTTTCTCGATCTTAGAATGTCATTAACGGTAGAAGTTTAAGCTGGTGCAACAGAAAATATTGTCGTAGAAAATTCTTCCTTCTCGAGTCGGAGATATGGGCAGAAATAAAATACCTCCTGCACGGTGTGAGAGACAATTATAACTCAGTTGTGCTAGTTCAGTTACATTGTACTTCAATCATGTAATTGAATTACACTGTTTTTCAATTACATTGTAATCCAACTACAATGTAATTACATTATACAAACCTTTCAGCTCATTCAATCATTAATCACAAATATAATGGAAATACAATGTAGTCGAATTACTTTGTAAATTTAATTGAATGGCGATCTGAATTAGGAATTACTTTGAGATTATAATTCCTTGATTATGTCAATTGTAATTCAGCACGGCTCTGGTTATAACTATACTGCTGCAGATCTAATTCCACTGTCTATGCATAGTGCGGCCAAGTAACGTATTAAGTATAAGAGAACTGTTTCGTGCAAAGATGTGAAGCATTAATTTGTTACTATTCTCGTTATGTTCTTGATACAAGATTAAATTAACTCTATTATATAAGTTTTTATCCTTCGATAAGATGATATCTTTTACTGTGTGAGCACGCTGAGACACCTAATACTTTCACCTGAAATGTCTCCGTTGATTTCAACGATGGGAGAAAATTTTTAAAGAAAGGATTACTTCGAAACGTTGAATTAAAATTGCTCTGTTCTATTAGGGAAATTACGGTGGCTAAACAAGTGCTAATATAAACTAGTTACAACAAACTGAGTTATATTTAAGTATTTATGACAAAAATAATCCTTTCAATGAGAAGGAACTGACCAAAATTAGCAAAAGTTATTGAATCAAAATGTCTTAAAATTAATGACATAATAAGCAATGTAATAGCAATATAAGCAAAACACTTTCAAACATAACAAGAATTAATTATCTAGTACAGACGTATTTTACTGGTAGCGGCTTCAAATTACGCGTGATAAGATCTGCACGATCTATTTCCGAAACAGCTATAATTTCATTATAAAAACATCCACTATTTTTTAGACAATGGCAATTCATGTCAGTTCTTCCGTACCATAACGACACGCCCACTATTTCCTGCATAAAAACACGGCTGCAATAAACTGCAGAAATCCCGCTAGACTTATAATTGGCACGGACGGCTCGGCTCCTTCGGCTGCGAGCTGCAAAGGTCAACAAATTAACGAAGACAGCAATTTGAACGAGTTTAGCTCCTAATTAATCCGAGTACCCGGCGTCGATACGTAAAGTTAGTCGACCGGGCGAGCTGTCCGCGTCAAAAGCGACTGCCAAATGAAACTCCAGCGACGAAATAATCCGGAGTACGGGGGCCCGGAGCCCGTGTAATAAAGTATAATTACCGTTAATTGCTATCCTGGCAAGGATTACGCGATGAATGACGCCGCGATTCCGCGGCAGTTTAAAAGGGCGAGCCGGCGCGCGCTGCCGCCGCTGCCCTGGCCGTCATAAAGCGCGGATTAACGCTGATGCCGGATCGTCAATCCGCGAACAACACTTTCCGCTCTTTAACCCCAGTTTATCTTTCTTTGGGGATCTTGTTTCGATCCGTTGTCCCGCTTAATCCCATTCGCCGGGAAGCGGGAACGCGACACGGGACTCCGGGATCCGAGAAATTCCTGGATACAAACGGTTCTACGGGACCCCAAATGGTCCGTAAGAATGAGAGCCCGTGTAATTGCGAAAACGATTAATTAGATTCTTACACGTATCCAGCGCGAGAAATTGCGTTGCCGGGAAGATGGAACGATTTCGAGGATGCTCCCTACGGCGCGCCTAATTGCAAATGGCGCCGCTTTGTTGTAATAGCGAGCGCTCGGGGATGCGAGCGAACTGTGATGATGTTATGGCAGATCTCGCTGCCTTGTCTCATCGAGACAGTTCTCCTAGCTCCGCTGCGTGCACATCCTGGAGGATTAACTTCGAAAGTCTGCTAAGGATAACATTTGTTTCCGGAGCTTCGCGATTACTCGAGTTCGGTGAAGTTATTGTTCGTGTTAATCCTTGGAAGAGCGTTTGCATACCGCCGAGTGCATGTTATTTTTCATACGAAGGGGAATTATGTACTAAAGATGTTTATATCGAATATAGAAACAGAAGCATTCATTTTTTAATACAAATTTGACATATTTTCGTCAAAATTACTGTGTATATATATATATATTCTTCCAATGTTTCTAGATTTTATGGTTTCATTGATTTTTGTCGCGTATATTCTGGCATTAGATCATTAAGGGTTAATTTATAAGGTATTATATATTAGCGAATTTGATGCATTCTTCCATGATTGCTATCCTGGCAAGACCCATCGACCTCTCAAACCGCGCATATGAAAAATATCGTTCAGCTATGACGCGGGAAACTTCAGCTTGATCTAGCCATATTTCGCTAATGATAGCCAAATGTCCCTGCGCGAAGATGAATTGCAAATCGGATGGATATCAATATCCAGGTGTCGGGAATGACTCCTCAGACGTCCCATAAATCTCGTCAGGAACTTTGGATCCGTTTACAAGCTACCGTTTAACCCGTTTTGCCGGCAGTCCCGGCAGTTTAGTTTAAGTATTAAACGGAGTTTAACAGACAGCTTAGCGAATCAACTGCGAGGACCGCGCCGGTTAAACTTCGTTTAACGCCAAGGACTTCACGGCTAACCTCCGTTCAACGCCGAACAGACCCCGGCCAGGACTTAGTTCTCGCGGGTAACGTACACACAATCGCTTAGATCTTAGAACACCTGACCGGGGACCATGGTCGAAGGAACTTCCTCGAAAATTATTGGTTATTACGGTAACTGTTCGACGGAAACTCGGCTGCAACGCGTGCGATCGGGTTCCCCAGGTTTTCGAATTTTTCTCTCGTCAGAGAAAGGAAGTATTATAGTGATCTAGGCGCACGCTAGCTCATTTGCAACACGGACGATTCGACCCTCCGTTTTCTGAGTGTTTTTCTTTTGTGAAGGCGTAATATAGTAATTAATAGCACGCTAAGCAGAGTTGGGTATCCTTCGAAATAAATTCTCCGAATTTTTCGAATAGAATTTTATTCGAAAATTAAATAAATCAAGATTGCGAGAGAAGGACTGCTGACTCTTCTTCTTTACACTATTTTGGTAAATTGTCACTCATTTTTCGATTTTAGATGCTCTGTTATGAAATTTATAACCTATTTAATTTTTCTGTAACATTGTCATTTTTATCTTTGTAAGAAATGATTTCGTAGATGATAAATAAATAAATAATAATGAATATTTCGAATAATGCAGGACTTCTAGTTCTATGCAGAAATCCGATTTCAATCGTAGAAGATCATTCCTTCATTTTACGTCTCTTCTTTCTCGGTAAAGACGAAATATGTAATTTACGATCAAGCAGACTATCCACCTGCAACGCGTGCAGCTTTTGAATCTCCTCTCGCTTGTTGATCACGAAAATATAGTAATTTCCTATCACACTCCTATGGAACACGTGCAACCGGATCCCAGGCAAAGAAGATCTCATTCCTACAATTTTAGGAGTGCTCGTTTTTGTTGAAAAGGAAGTAATCACGCAGATTCCTCTGCAACATGTTCAATCTCCACCATAGGAGATCATGTCTTCCTTGTTAGGATTCCTTTTCCGCGATAAAAAGGAAATATAGTAATTTACTGCTGGATAGTCGCTCGAGTAAAATCTGCTTCGATTTTGCAAGTACAATTTTCATGTCAAATAATACCTACACATAATATTACATAAATTTAAATATTATAATATAAAATAACTGAATAATATATTACAATATAAATTTAAAATATATAATATTGACAGTCAAACAATTTTTTGAAATATTCTTCCGTCACAGTCTATCCTAAACAATTCTTCGCGTGTTAAAATGTACAACAATTTAAAATCCTACAAATCAAGCGCAGAAAATCGTTCAGCAACTTTGAAAATTCCTTTGCCTAATGAAAGAAGTTCGAATGATCTAGCGTTTCCTCGGGAAGATCATTTCTGCGCGGCTCGTGTCGGCGGGAGGTGCAATCAATGATCCTTGAATCCTGGTCCGCAAATGATCCGCTTCCTCTATCATCCCGGTTCCAGGGATAGTCGGATATGTTTTCCGAAGACGGCAGGGGGTTATAGCTCTGCATTCGGAATTCCGCTTAATGCACTCTTAGAATCGCAGAAGGAAACCGAAGGTAATCGCGTTAAGTGCGTGCAGGCCTGTAATTCTCGGACAAGTGTTAAAAGAGAAACGCGAGCGATCGAGAAACGGCATGCTGATGAAAGAAGTCGATTACATCAAAGAGAAGGAAGTGCCACGTTTTCCCGTGTACTCGGCTGGAACGATCCAGTCGTTGGAAAAGGAGGGAACGAGGAGATACCAGCCCGATATACCGTTAGGGGACAAGGAAAGCCGACGAGTTAAACCGGTCGAATTTTTGGGGGCAGCGCTCGTGATTATTCAATCCATTATTAGATCCCGTAACGAACGCTCGTAATCTCCTAGCCGGAACAATGACAATTGAAAAGAAAATAACTTTGGGAATTCGTATTTCAGAATATTAGAGACGCTTTAAACCGAATTGATCGCCAGAGTGTTTTGCACGAGTTTAATTAAAATCCGGGAAATCAATTTCATGCTGCTCCTGCGACAATAGACGCGAATGCGATTTTCTATTATCACGGACAATGGCGGTCAAAAGTTTGTTAAAATACGAATGAATAAACCTTCAATCGTTGAATTATTCACCGGTGACAGATTTATTTATTGTCCATTCCGACTACTTTTCGAAAGAAATTATGTATTCTAAACAGATTTTCCTTTATCATTTTTGTATTCAGGACAATAAGATCCGGATAAATTAAGAATAATTAGAATTCAAATAGTTCAAATATTGTCAAAATAATAATTGCTGTGATAAGACGAAAGTGTGGTAGAAATAAATTATCGAAGCCTTCAACTATAGTAAAGTATTATTAACGTTTAAAATCACTCTAAAAAATTATTAAAATTAAAATTACGTTTTAACGCTTTGTAAACAATTTCGGAACTTTCGAATAGCTGCGTGGTCTAATTTGGAGAATAATTAATTAGCGGAGCAAACAAGACAATGAGGAGCTTCTAAAAAGTGAAATCGAACGTGAATCATTTTGAGCCAGAATTCGCGCAGTGCATACTGGATTTTTTTTTAAAAGTGCACACATATTTCATTTTCCACGGTCTACTACACGTGCAATTGTTCTCGGTATTACAATGTTTCGTAAATGCAGATGGTATGTTTACTATACGCCGCGGCGCGCGATTAGAATTCAAACCGCCTGGAGAAAAACGGATTTGACCGGCATAATTAACACTCCCTGATGGCGCTGCTCATGAATAATAATGGAAATCAGTGTCGCGGAACTTGCGTTCGATCGTCGAAGAAAACCTGAGTTTTCATGTTAAATGTACAGAAATGATGTTAGCGGAATATCTCGATAAAACAAATTCCAATTCCTAGTAATTGGGAATCAAATTGCAGTTGATTAAAAACACTTCCAATTAACACAGTTAACATGCTATGTTCTAAACTAGTAAATAATTCGGATTACGCTATGGTGCATCGATATCACGTGACTGTATTCCAATTGTATGCAATTGCATGGACGATTCTGCTTTGATACTGTGATCCAATTGCTTCAGTACTATAATAATATTATTTCTTCAGAGTAATTTTTATTTTCGTCATTTCATTTTAATTTGAATCATTTAATTACAATTTGAACCATTCATTCTTAATGTTGATCATTCAATTTATATATGGATTATTCGATTCTAATTGAAAGAATTCAATTCTAATATTAATCATTCAATCCTAATTCGAAGCATTCAATTGCAATATTAATCAGAGAATTATAATTCAAAGGATTCAATTCGAATATTAATCATTCAATTGTAATTCAAACCGTACAATTTGTAATTGAAGCAGTCAGTTCTAATTTAAATAATTTAATTCAAATTTAAATCATTTAATTCTAATTTAAATAACTTAATTCTAATTTAAATCATTTAATTCTAATTTAGATCAGTTAATTCTAATTTAAATCATTTAATTCTAATTTAAATTATTTAATTCAAATTTAGATAATTTAATTCTAATTTAAAGCATTCAATCCGAACTTTTAATCACTCAATTCTAATATTTATTATTTAATTCTACTTCAAACCATTCAACGTAGCTCCACTATAGACTTTCATATGCAATGAACGCATCTAACGCCGAACAGGGCGTTTACACATGTGAAAACATTCATTTACATACTGTTATCCGAATAACGACCGTCAAAGAAATACACGGCGGTATTAATTAACAGTTTCTCTGACCAAACAACACCGGTATATTTATTCCTCGGCGGGTAACAAACAAACTTCCCGAAGCGTGATTATCTGCTTATAATCCGGTGTTTATTACGATATCACAAGGGCTGGCGTTTACTTACTACGTTTATTAAGTGCGAAATTATGCTGTTTCCTGCCAATGCAACAACACTGTTTTCAGGATATCCGCAAGGAAAGCGAAGATAATCATCCAGAATAATTAATACGTGTGTTTGCTGTAGCTTAATGGAAGGTTACGTCGAAAGCGTTATTTCGTGGAAGTATAATAACATTAATAACGCTGGTTAATGACTCCGCGTATGAAGCGTGCATAGGGAAACAGGAACCGGGCTGTTCCGAACGATTTCCGAAATACACGGTTTAGAAGCGGAGCTCGTTTCACGATTGCAATTTATACCGGTAAAATGATTTCGATGCTAAAAAATACGGTGCGATAAGTTAGTGGCGAGCACCGCCGCGTAGTTGCCCGCATCAAAAGCACAAACAGAATTGAAAACACTTTGCACGTTTGACATGCGACTCCGACCGGCCAGGAGCCAGCTAAAACCCGTGGAAAAAACATGAACGAAACGTAATATTACTATCGACTCGGCGAATCCACGTTT
>CM052154.1:6470817-6503292 GCA_028455555.1 Augochlorella aurata | reverse complement strand
TTTTTTTATGGGGGACGGAAATGCATCGCGGAACTCGTTAAAAAACCGAAAAATCTGACAAACCGCGTCGAATTACGGCGGATCGGCGTGCGGGAAAGCGACATCTTCAAAGGGAAAAGATCTGTTCCGTAACTCCGATATCCGACTGGCAAGCCGGGTGCTCTTTGACGCGGACAAAGACGAAATTCCGCATGCATAGTCCGCGTCTCTCTCTTTCTCTCTCTCTCTCTTTCTCTCTTTTTCTCTCTTTCTCTATCTCTGCGACGACTTTCAATAATTTTTTACGAGCGCGCTATGCACACTGACACGCCAAAAATTCCGATACTTACTACAATATATACAAGGTGTATCGAAATTATTGTAACTCCGAGAAATGAGGGGTTCTTGAGGTCATTTGAGGTAACTTTTTCCTCAGCGAAAATGTAATCCGCGGATTTGTTTACGAGCTATGTCATAGTTATATTTGGGGTCT
The DNA here is from genome assembly GCA_028455555.1 of Augochlorella aurata. Lineage (NCBI taxonomy): Eukaryota > Metazoa > Arthropoda > Insecta > Hymenoptera > Halictidae > Augochlorella > Augochlorella aurata. The sequence goes on along the minus strand of CM052154.1, from coordinate 6,502,820 downwards.
AGGGGGTAGGCCCCGCCCCCTAGGATAGGTCTCGCCTCTTGGCCCCGCCTTCTGGGGATAGGCTCCGATCCCTTGGCGGTTGACCTCTCTCCCCTTTTGTATAGACCCCTCTCCCCTTTTATATAGACCCCTCTCCCCTTTTGTTTAGACCCCTCTCCCCTTTTGTATAGGCCCACTTCCCTTTTATATAGGTCCCACTCCCCCTCCCTCTTTTGGGATAGCCCTGCCCCTTTTCTATTGACTCCTCCCACTGTGACTCGCGTGGATGTAGTCGCATCAACGAGAGCCACAGGTAAATATCCGTGACTCCTGTTTCAGACAGACGAGAAATTTCACCGAGAGATGATAATCTTGATTTAAAATGTACACGGCGGTTGCTTACCATTTACTACGTTTATAGCAAACTGTACATAAAAAATGAATGAGTTAATTTAAAAATATTCTTATATTATACCAGGTATGAATAAATGTTTCTATAAATCGACGGAATATTTCGGTCTGAAAAATGTCCGCAGCGGAACGAAACCGATTTGATTAAAGGTCACTGTTTTTGCTCGCAACGTCTATTTATCTAGGATATTTTTTTTAATAACTATGGAAAGCTTCGATGACAAACCTGCGCGTAAGTTTACATACAATTTTATTTGCGGATAGCGTGGGACGGCCGGAATAGCGGAAAAATAGAAAATCGAAGGATCGGAAACGCAGGGAATTCCGGGAACAGTTCGAGAAAACAAATCCGAAGCTTTTCTTGTCCCTCTCTCTTTCGTTGTTATTTTATCTGCCCACTCGGGTCGATGCCAATTTGCCGAATATCTGATCGTTCTTTCGGACATGTTTTACGTGAATACGAATTTTCGAGAGAAAGAGACAGAGAGATAAAGAAGGCAAAATGACAGGAATGCATACAGAGTGTTCATTTGAAAACATTCGATCTAAATATCTCGGAAACAATATATTTTTAGGAACAACGTGATACAGAAAAGTTACTCGATTTCAGGGAGGAAACAGCTATTTTATTTATCTTTTATTGTTGATCGCTTTTAAAATTATTTTGAGAATAACTGTGATCATCGTGTAGAGCAAGCATTAAAGTGTCCAAAAAACAAATTCAAGATTGAAAGAGAAACTATTGCTGTTCCCAAGGTAAAATGATAAGGAGAGAAACAAATTTTTTATTTTATTAAATATCCTTGTAAGATAAAATTTGATTAACGAATCTTTCGTGCAAAAGGTTATTCTATTTTCTTTTTCGTTCGTTTACTTTACTCTTCAAAATATCTTCAAAGCGATCAAGTAGAGACAAATAAAATAATTGTATTCCCTCTTGAAATCGAGCAACTTTTGTATTTATCATTTTTCCCGAAAATCTGTCGTTTCCAAGATATTTAGATCGAACGTTTCCAAATGAACACTGTGTATACTGGTCCTTTTGCCACGCCGTTCCTCTATTTTACCCAGCACGTTCAACGACGGATTGAAAGCTATTGAAAGCTACAAAGAGGATACGCGTTTATACGAGAGCAAAGAGAACCGGGAAAGCAGAGCGCAAATGGAAGAAATCTTACCATAGTCTCAAATCCGTCGAAAAAGAAGGGATTGTTATTTCTACGTGTCTATCTGTTGCGCCCACCCTCGGCCACCCCGTCAACCCAGCGTCCTCCATTTGCTAGCCGTTGACAGGGGCGTTAAAAACCCTTGAAAGCTCCGTGCGTCTGAACCGGCTGAACTTTTTTCCGTGTCCCTTTCACTTTCCGCTCCTTAAAGAAAGACTGTACGATGTAATCAGTGCTTTCTTTGCTGCTCCGTGAACCCAGCGTCAATGCTCTGCTTCAAAACATTTTAACCACGATTCTACCCCTTATCTTCTTACGAAAGCTTCGACAAGATATTCCTTTGTCAGATTTTCCAAAATGCCTCGATTGAACGGATCATACGACTGTCACTATTCGTATATTCGACACGAGAAATATTTTCTTCGACCCCTTGCCTCGTGCCGTGTCAGACTCGTTTGGAACACGATTCGCGTCTTTAGAATCGAAATTAAATTCTAAACCATCTATCATTAATATTTCTGAAGTAAAGGTTGTCGTATAATAAACATAAATTTTGAGCAAATTAAATAAGCCGTGACGCTGCACGAAAATATAAAAATAAGGAAATTGGTTTAAGAGAACCTCGCAAGAGAGAAATTATTTTCCTATAATTAGATTAATAAGTCTATAGAGGTGTCTTCAAAAATATGTTTGGTAAAATTGCTGAATAAAACCGAGAGTCGTTATAAACATCATTAGTTGTGAAAATGATCCGCCATGCAAGGGTTAAAACTTTGGACGAGGTCGTAGAAAAAAATCAGGACGATGGAGAGAAATGTGGCAGACGTAGCAGAATCTAATAAAAAATTAGGTTTCTCCCACTGAAAAAGAATTAAGTGTTGATGCGGCAGGTTGAAGCAATTTTCGACTGCTCGTCACCGTGTCAAGTGGCAGACTCGAAACGGAGTAGTCTTAGGATCGTTTGCTTCATTACGTCTCCCAGTTCGCGGCGAGCAGTCCGGTAAAAAACTGGACCAGAACGAGGGGACCGTTTTGAGCTGGCCAAGTGACATAAATTTTCGCCGTGGCCGCGACACGATATGAAAAACCCGGTGTTCCTGCAGCGTCCCTGTAAAGGAATTACATTTCCGCGCCAAGAGCGACGGCAAAATACATGACAATTTTAAGTCGCCGAGATAAATTGCGGCAAGAGCCCGGTAACAAGTTCTTGCGAAAACCCGTTGCGCCAAGCCGTTGCTACAGTTACTTCGTTTCTGCATAAGATCTTCCGTGTTAGGCCCTTAATACTGTCGGAGCTGCAATGAAAACATCACCGCCGAGGAAATGTTTAATTGCGGCGGTGTTTTACCGGCCTTTAAATGCAGGCCATTCAACATTGTACGCTGAACGTCTTCCCGCAGCTAAACACACTCTAGTGCTACGTATCTTTTTCTGTTTATCGCTGTTGCGAACTTTTCTGCATTCTCTAAACAGGAGGATATTTTATAGATATTGTTAAATGATAACGTTACTGCCTATTGACGGCGAGTGCGATCGTTTCCTCGCATCGTATCACTTACATTAGATAATTATTTAGGTAACTGAATTGTCCATTAGCAGACTGCAGATTTTATATATTTATTACAAATATTATTTCGTCAGATACAGAATAGTAAAAACATTTAAAGAGTTTAATAATGCGGTAGGCTTATTTTCAACTCATTAAAATGATTAAGAAACGAAATAAATGTGTCGTATCTAGCATTTAGTGCAGACAATTTTTATTTTGCTTCGAAATCCGCGATCTAGTCATTAGATATCTAGAGTCTGTAAATTATTAACTTAACTCTGCGGAAATTACAACATACTGTAACACAGGTTCTCGCTACTGGGTCAAAAATACCAGCATTCGAACTTTAGAAACAAATTCAGAAAATAATGGCTTTAGAATATCTTTCCGAACTGTATTATTTCAACATTAAGGTAGAGTGTTTTAAAATGCAAAATGTGTCTTAAAATCTATCTTAAAATCTTTTTAGAAACTCATAAGAATGCACATTGTAGGTGCACAATTTTCGAGAAGGTGGCAAAAGCTAACTGGTGAAATAAACAAGTTCGTATTATTATCTGAGCAATAATAAGCAGTAGCGTCGCTAGCGATAATGAACGCCGGAATATTAAACGACGAGCAGGGCAACAGTTTGAATCAGAAACTCGAGCAACTTTAATTTCGACGTCGAGAGGGTCTCGCCGAGTATCAAAACGCTGAAATCAACGCGCTCGCCGAGCAAAGCTTCCTCGAATTCAATTTCCGAGTGGTCACGGCGGCCATCGAAGCCGAAGAGGGCAAACTTTTCGCGCGACAGACGAAATCGCGATAAGCGAGTTAACAAATCCTCGAAACACGGGGGTGGAGAAGCTGAAAGCAGCCTTGCAGCGGCGAGTTCTCTGCTTACATTCACACGCTGACCGCGCAAAATTTCGAACATGACTGCTGCTCGACCGGCCCGCTAATTATCGCGAAGTTCCACGGAGACCAGAAGTGGCCGGTTAATTAGTCACGAAATCGCGCGGCGCGATCTTCCGGCTCGGCGGTTCCGTAGTCTTGCGCGGCCACATTTTTCCCGCCCCTGCTGAAACGACAATAAGGGAGGAAACAGATCTATGGGACTGGCATAATACTCTGGCTGCAAAGTTAGGCGTCGGTTATAGCTTCTACTATTTCTAAAAAGTTGCATTCGCTAAATTAAGGGGGCATTCTAGTGTGAACCTTTTTTATATTTTCTTGAAGAATGTGTTCCTTTTTTCAATATTATTATTAAAAATATTAATGAATATTTTCTTCATATTTATTGTCTTCACATATATATCTACAATAGTTAACGGTAGAAATAGGTAGTTATTATGACTACTAATTTCTAAAGGGATTACAATTAAATAGTTGTTATAATTAGTTTCTAACGACTGGATAGAATATAATGATTAATAGTTGGCGATTAAAACTGGTTAGTTATTATAACTAATTTCTAATAGCTAGAAGTTGTGATTAATACTTGACGATTATAATTAGTTGGTTATTATAATTAATTTATTGTAATTTACGAGTTATTTGCACTCTGGAAGTAGCACAAAAATTACTGAGGTTTAAAGAGTAAATTTACGGTATTTTAACGTATAACAAGAAATTTTAAGTACTTGAGAAAGTCTCTCGATGCTGTAACACACCTGGCTTTCAAACACCGAGGATATATTTACACATGTTTCGATAATATCGACAATCGTTGTTAGTTGAAGAGAATAAAAATTGATGAAGTTACATGCTGTTGTATATAACCGATTTAAACAACATTCATTCTTCACATTTATTATAACATATACTCGAACTCGATCATTTTACACGAAAGCTACATTGTAGTCTCGACAATTCTAAAACATTAAAAATCGGTCATTTGATCGATGGTAATGTTAACACTAGAAAATTGTTTCTTCATTTCCAACTTTCATGCTACGAATAATCTAGAAGCCTTGCCAACGAGGATTAGTGCTGAGACATTTAAACGACCATACCTCGAAAGTGAAAGCATCCAGCATGCGGCGATTTTCCCCGCAACCGCAGAATTATCGACGACTCGTGAACCGATCGGCCGACGAGTTGGCGAGCGAATGCTTCCGAAAGAAAGACCGACGAGGAAACTGCATCGAGGGTTCCGTACGCGACCGGTGCCTTTAATTTGTTTTAAATAAAGCGAGGAAAAGAGTCGCGCAATTTATCCGGCTCGTCCGCCCTAGCCAGCGACTTCGCTCTACTTATTTTCTATAGGCGACTGCCTCTGGTACTTCAAGGGTTGCTATCCAATCCAAACGGCATTAAATGATGCCGTTGAAGATCGCCCGGTACGTCTACGCGACTCCTGACCGTAATTAAATAATTCACTGAGCAATGGGAGTAGTACGATTCAATGTGGGATGCACTGATTGACGTCAGAATCCAGAGAAAAATCTCTGTTTCGATTGAAACTCGCTGGCAATGGAGTATCGGTAAGGTTCTTCAAGTTCAGATTGCTCGTTATCATCTAATTTTTTCAATAAAGTATTTGCTAGCATTACATTGAAACAGTATGCATTAAAATATGTTTCTTAATTTGTTCAACGAATTTCAGACGTAATTTAATTATACCATACATCGTCTGTTAGAAAAATTCTTATTTTCTATTTTAACATTTTCGTTAACACTTAACACATTAAAGGCGGGAGTCGTAGTACTACGATTCCCACCGCGTTACTTAGCATGCTTTCGTCAAGATCGCCCGCCTTTAATGTGTTAATATGTTTCTTTATGAATAAATTGAGCAATTTATATGTTGGAAATACAAGGTAGCATGCGGACGAAAGTGAACGTTGCAAGAAGCATTACAAAATGTGTGCATTTCTAAGATGATTATTAGAATAAAACTGTTCTCAATGTACATTCCTGAAGCCACGCATTTCGGTAAATATCTGTGATCTCTGCAAGCCATGATGACAAATTTAATGTTAGAAAATTGAGCAATATTCTTGGATCTCCTTTAGCTATCAATATAATATATTTCAGTTGCATCTGTATCGGTAAAAAATAATTTTCAGCCAACCCGAGAAACGACGAATTAAAAATCCACTAAAAATATTGTAGAATGGGAACATAACTGGAAACAACTGCAACGTTAAAGTATAAAGAGACTCTGAAAACTGTAAAGTGTCGCAGCGTTCACAGATGAATCCTTGAATATATCTTGTCATATATTTGCCTCAGTATTTCCGGCGATCTCGCTCGAGACAAAACGGAAACTTTCAATTTCGGGTGCGCCTTAAACCGAAGAGGCGTTGTTTGTCTTCTTTGGCACGCCGTCTTACGGTCCTATTTCTTCGTCATTCTCTCTCTCTCTCTCTCTCTCTCTCTCTCTCTCTCTCTCTCTCTCTCTCATTCAATCGTGCAATATTCAGACACTTCGCCGGCCAGCCGGGCGCGGAACTTTCTGTTTTGTTCAGGTGCGCCAACAGATTCCGCAAACAACCGGAGCACAATTTTCAGGCTAATGGAAAACACGGGAATAAAACGTATAAAACTGTAACAAGAGAATATGCAATTGCACGGGTGGATAAAGGGTGGCGGAACGCGCCTGCGTCCGCTCGCGTTTTTTTCCTTCCTCCTTTTTTACGTAAACATCTACGCGGACGATATCGCATCAATTCCTATCGCAAAATAAATATTGCGCCGCGGTACGCGCGCGTTTATTCGCATTTGGAATGCACCGCCGTGCGTGGTTCCCATAAAGCTATTGCCGATCATTTGAAAGCAACTACGCTCCCCAATTTCATGGATTTTTTCCGTCCGAACAAATCCTACGACGCGGCCCGGATCTAGCCAACGGGGAGACGCGGGAGTTGATAACTCGGCGCAACGAGTTTATAATACGATAATCCAATATTCCCGGGCTGCAATTATGCGCTCTTAATCTCCTTACCGACCCTTCACTTTGACAATGCTGAAAGAAACGCAGCGCGGCGAGCAAGTGGTGCCCGACACAGCTGAATAATCAAGTAACGCAGAAATTATAGTGTTTCTAACGATGATTCATAAGTGGCGACGCTTTTTCGCGATAACTTCAACCTGTTCCGTTGCTTTCATTTTCTAGCGCAATACTTTCGTTTTATCGCGCCGGAACTAATATTGCAATAGCTTTTTTGTTAATTAAATTTCTACTATTTATACCATTTTCTGATGGTTTTTCGACTATTTCGTGGTTTGTTATACTAAATTTGTAAAGAAAATACAATAAATGTATAAACAACCTTAATCTTTGCTTAAATATAATAAATATAAATATGTATTTACATTTATCATTATAATTCATTTATTATTATTTATTATTATAATAAGTAGATTTGTTTAAATATAAATATATTTCTATATTAGAAATAATGGAAAATCGAACTATGCAAGAAGTTCTCGTTTAGATATCAGCAATAATGTAAGATATTAAATCTAATAAATATGCTACTATTCGAAACTCGGTTCAATCGGTCTCCAAGATATTTGATTTCGAAAACCGATTTTTTCGTGAACTAATTATCTCCTCGACTGCGTCAAGGAAGGCAAAATTTCGCAAGATGCGCAGCGATCGATGCAGCGTCTCGGTACGGTTTTTCCTCCGTCTATTTCACAGGGAATTGTTCCGTTTTATTGTTCCGAGACACGGAACCTGGCGCACGATCCCCGTCGGCTTTAACGTCGGAAGGATCTAGGCAGATCTTCTGGCCACCTAGGGGACAAAGTGAATACCCCCGGTGTTTATCGTGTTTGCCAATCGGTCAATCGTGATCTGGATAGTCGGACAGATTGCTAACGGTGGACCGGTGGAATGCTCCGGCAGAATTACGCAACCGTTTAAGTGCCCCGGAGCAACTAGACTTTACTATCGCCGGAGAAAGGGATATACCCTTCTCTTTTGACTCCGTCTCGTTCCTTCTTTGTTCGTCGGCCTCCCTCGCTCCTATTATAATTCGCTCCCTACCAGTCGGCAAGTCTCGATTCGACAGCAGTTTGTATAACCGCGCTCGCCGTTACCAACAATACCGCTCGATCCCTTCTAGTTTCGTTTTAGAATATTATAGCTCCCAATCACTGTCGGTGTCCCGGTAATTGCCACATTAATTATTTCACGCTTTCATGGCCGCGCCAATAACCTCCACGATTACATAAAATGAAAATATTTTATCGAATTCGATTGGAATCGCAAAGCGAGTTGTAGATAATAAAAATTAATTTCTAAAAATCAAATTTTATATTTTAATTTTACTTGAATAATTCTTTTGGTGCAATTATAATGTACTTTATTAATATTACAAATAGGGTAAATTTTATATAAAATATATTTGTGATACATTTCTTAAGAAATTGCGCTGCATCAGTTTCTATAATATTCGCGAAGTCATAAGAGACGTGACAACGGCCGTCGAAATGTTAATAATAAAATAATGTAAGATCGTGACGAAAGCAATTTTAATGTTAAACAAGCTTGGACCTTGGTTTCAGGTAGTAATAGAGAAACATTGCATACTTATGTTTGTAAATGGATATTAAAAGATGAATTCACCATCAGCGTTCAGGATGCTACGAAGCTGACTCATCGGGGTACTGTCAATAACTTATTAATAGACGGTCGGTATTATGCAATTACCGTGTACGCAAATACGAGCGACGAGACAATGGTGTAACACTACTGACGGAGCATACGTAATTCATCTTATTTCGAAGCTAGCGAGTCTTTTGTCAAATAACGATTCTTCCATTGTGTTAACAGAGAATGAAAGTTGTAAATCATATTAGACAGTGGATTTCGCGGGATTGTAACAATGAATGGATCAATTAAAAACAACGCAAGCATTTGGAGATACTGTTGCAGCATATTCAGAGTTTGGAAGAAGAGGATGAAACTTCTTTTCAAAAATCGATTTCGAGTTATCAAGATCTAAAAAATACATTTTATAAATTTTTGTTAGAGGATCTGATAAAAGGATTGAGAAACAGGCATCTAAAAATATTTTTGCATATGGTAGTGGAGCTTTGGGCATAATTGACTTTATATTTATGGAATTAGACATATTAATTTTTTTATTAAAAAATAAACGAAATAGAGGAATAAAAAATTTAATATATCTTAGACACATCAAGCATGTAGGCACATCGCATGTAATATATCTCAGAGAAATCAAAGGCACAGAAATTGGTCACCCACAGTAACCGGCTCCACTATCCTACTAATTCTCTAAAAAACTAGTCTGCCTGACATCAGAAATGAATTCGAGTGATTTCAACCGATTTGAAAACAATTACCCCGTTTAGAAATGTGTTAACATACTTTCCGAGCGTCTACTTCGTAAATCACATTTCTGTCGACTCTTTGGATAAAGGTATCACAGTGCGACGTTTTTCGTCTGGAGCCGGCAGAACCGAGGAGGATCCGTGGATCGAAATATCGAATATTTCCGGTTGGTCCATTGAGGCCGGTTTCCGAGGGATTTACCGATCCGTTGCGAAGCGTGTTATAAAACTGCGCCGCCCACCTGTGCCCCTTGCTCCCTCCACAGTGGCCCGTTTCATTCAACCTTTACCTTTATCTCTCGATTTAGTATCGCGCGGGATACAATAGTACAATGGCGTGATAATATCAGGAGTAAAAGTCCGGCATTGTTCGAACGATTACGCTCGCCCGCGTAATCCTTAATTGCATTCGGCCGTAGCGGGACCACGATCTATGCGATCCTTTGGATTCATGGTGTTCCCTGACCGAACCACGACATTGTCCGGGATTCTGTCACGCCAGAGATACACTCGTGCCTCCATAGAGCCTCTGTCCCGGGAGATATAGTCCGCCAGATATGAACGCACTTGCCGGCTCCACGGAATTACGCGATTCTAGCATCGGCGCGTAGAGACTCTTCGTCGATATTAAATGCGAAGATCGTTGAACCGTTTCGACTGGATTACCGAAATGTAAATTCGTTCCACCGTTCGTTAGGAAATAGGCACAGTGAGCCCTGAGAGCAGACATTGCGCCACACGGTGGTCCGGTTTGGAGAATTCGGAGACAAGTTGTTGTAACTTCTGAACCATTAGAGATATCGCAATGAAATTTTTACCAGAAATCACTAAAAGATAGTCACTTTTAGCTACTTGTAATTAAACATTTCTTGTACTTGTTAAACAATAAGTTTCTATACATTGTCATTGCTATTTTAGATTTTTAAAAAATTGTTGCGAGGTCCATAGATCTTTGTGAAGCAATACAAATTAAATAAATATCAAGTTGGAAAATTTCACTGTGCGCCAGTGGGATTTTCCTACGTAACACTTCGACTATCATGCTAGCGCAACCCCACGAGTTTTATACGATTCAGTTACTTTATTTAACCAAATTGGAACTGCAAAATCAAGTCGCACGACACCTTTTCAACATCCTTAACCGATCGTCATAAAATTAGGAAGCTGTAACGGACTAGCGCAACAATTAATTCCCAAATCTAAGCAAATAATTCCGTCAACCATATATGAGTAACGTGGCAGTCAAAATGATAAGGGTAAAACGAAACAGCGACCTTAGATAATATCTACAATTTAGTTAGCATCTTGCGACATCTAACGTATTCACTCTAACGTGTGCCACTCTAAACGGCGTGTCATCACATATTTGCATAAACCTATATTCTTAATTTAATTTATCCACTGCCGTGAAATTGACAGAATGATGAACGCGACAATCTTGACTACTTGAACCAAAAATGAACGCGTCTCTGTCGACTCATGTTCGCCTAGCACGTTGATCGAAACTTCGCAAGGCTGCTACATAATCGCAAAAATTGATCAACGTTATGAAAAATGACGTTCCCGGCTGGTAGCATCGCTCACCAACGACAGCTACTAACGCAACTGAAGCGAGGAGACAAATCCATAGTTCCAATAAACAATCCCCCCCTATTAAATATTCGGACGCGGAGGTTTCTCGCAAGTTAACATAATTGGTTAACGGGTCCGGTATCTGTGCACTTAATCTTAATTGGATGTTGCGGCCCTTTCGCGTTTGCTTTATGCCTAGTCATTTATAAAAGAGGCTTACTTCGGAACCAGTGGTACCGGTTTCCCGATTCGCGGCCGGAGACGCCGCGTTCGATCTTCATAGACCATGGGGTACAAGCAAAGAGGATGATTTTGAAGTTTCCAGGCCCGGTTAAGCGTCCTGTGGCGCGCCAAGAAACTTCGTGCCTTGGATGCACGTGTGCCGAGCGGGTCGTTATATAGGTATAAATCTTACTTCACGGCTCGCTTCTCGCTACTATATCAATCTAGTTGAATCTCGACCTATTGGGTTTGATTTATTCTGCTGCATTCGACTCCGCGCCCAGAGACGTATCGGACAGCCGATATTAATTGTCGCCAATTAAATCACTGGATCGCGTAATACCGTTCCTGGTGAAATTAAAAAGATTAATACGCGCGGCAAGGTGTAGACCAGAAGATATTGCTCGTAATTTCTTCCCGGAAGAAATTATTGACTTTTCCTAACGTTTCTCCGGTTATGGCTATCGAAACGCTGTCGATGGACCGCGGAAATTGCGCGTTCACGCGAAAATATTGCAGTCCTTATAATATCAGGTTGCTGAATGGTATGTATTTGATTAACTCATTTGTCGGTATAGTAATATATAACCGTGTATACTAACATCGTCTTTAGCAAGACTTAGTACCTTCTTTATTTTTGTCTACGATGAGTAATTTTTTGTTTAACGAAGGACACTGTGTTTTAATTATAATTTTTGTAATATTACGTATTGCGTAAATGGCAATGTGAATTTTTATAATATATTATACATATTAAAACGCATCCAATTGCACGAATTTTAATAATTCCGTTTCCTAATTTTTCCAATGGCCGTTATCTCCGATTGATCTATTCGTCCGCGATCATTTAAAAAGTCGTTCGGATACCGTAGATTCGGATAACGGAGGTTTTATTGTGCCCCGGATAAAAATTGCTGGCAAATCGCGCGTCGGCTGCCGAATATTTCCGAGCACTGGAAACGGGAATATCATAGAATATATGGCACACGGTAGCCATAATATGTGAAATGGGACAGTAAATGACCCTCTTCGTAGATTGCTTCTTTTATTCAGTGGAAATGTCGACTTTATAGTCTTTGGAAGATGGCTGAATCCATTTCCACTGATGCGTCCGGTTAATATCGCCCCGTACCATCGAAACTAGTCGCTGGTCTACAACTGGCAAAAGCTCTCTGCGTTACTTCCGTGAAAATGGCTGCGCTAGAAACTCGTCGGTCGAGTAGCCCACCTGAATACACCTTCGACCTTTCCGCAGAATTCGTAGCGACGGTTGCACAACGCTAATCGACAATCATGACCGAGAAAACTGTTCTATTTACGTCGCTGCAGCCTGTACGCTTAGCACATTGTCTTTCCAATTCTACGGCGGATACTTTCACTCTGGTAAATCATTCGACGCAATGATTTTCGCGAAATAAACTGTAAATTGTCTTCTTTTGCGCGCTGTTAACTCTGTTAAGTGTTCAGAGTTGAGCAAATTTTATTTTGACTAGAGAAGATTAACGAATCAAATTTTATTCGACGCTGTCGAATATAAAATCTGCACAGAAATTTATCTGAATAAGTTTTCATTCGAATAAGAATTCTTTCGAATAAAGAATTATTCGAATAAATAGATAGAATGAAGAATTATTCAGATAAAAGGATAAAATAAAGAATTGTTCGAATAAATAGAACAATTTATAACGAATAATAAATAATCGTTATTCGAATAAAATATTCGACTGAGAAAAGGAATTTATTCAGATATTTACCTTCGATAAATATTAAATATATATATAATATTAATAATGCCCAACTCTGATACAATTTCTTTTAATAACCAGTGGACTTGAATATTAAAAGTCGATTATGGTCGAAAGCCAAGCCAGACATTTAAACTTCAACTTACAGAAAAGAATGACGTTTTCAGAAAAATTGGAGACTATACTATACTGTACTATACTAAACGTACTATATGTACATTATATGTACTATACGTCGTTCTAAACTAGTCGTGTACAATATGCAACGAAAATGTTTGAACAATTAAATTCCACAGCTGCACGGTTCAAATCACTGTGTCTCCTAACAGATACAATCTCATGGTATAATTTCTAGTCCCAGTATTCCACTTTCTTCGCTTCATTAATGCATTAGCGACGAAGTAATGCCGCTCAAGACGTCGCGGAAGCCACCGAAGTGTTAAAAGGTTCTCAGGTTCGACGACTGGTTTTCATTAGGATTTTCAAACGCCGTAGAAGTTGTTGGTGGCGTCGATATCGATTAAGAGCAGGTCGTAAACCTCCGTGGAAGAGGGACTGACGCAGCCGTATGTAAATCGACGCGAGATCGTCCGTAACCGGAAGACATTCTTGCGTGTTCTCCAATGGCAAGTGGAGGACTTTCCACGCGGCTTCCAAGAGACCATTGGTCACGATGGAAACCTGCTGGGCGACTAACCTACCTGCGAGCACTTACGACCTTCCAGCAGCGCAGCGGTGCGCCGATCGTTGCACAACAACGCCGCCGCAACTGTACCTACGGAATCATAATCGAAAGACCTAACCGTGGCTCCATTGACGACAGTGCATTTCAATTACTGCAACAGAGAATTTGAACACAATCGGGCAATTTGTCGAATGGCTGGCGCAACGCGTCGCAAAGACAATGGAAAATACGTTCCCCGAAGGAGAATTGCGACAAACTCGGCCAATTTTGCGTAGGAACAGGAATAAAATGCTGTGCAACCATGCTGAAATATTAAGCCGCTCTTGCTTTTGTGACTAAAATCTGCCATTCTGGTTAAAAAAATGTAGAAAAATCTCGCAGGCTGCAATATTTTCAATTTACGGATTTCTGGCCTTTGACTTCAATTTGGAAGGTGATAAAGGTACCTGAATTTTGCTAATTTTTCTACCTGTTTTCACATTTAATTTCTCCGTATTGCACTATGCGCACTCTACAATTTTTTAATACAATCAATACAAATTTTATAGTCTTATTAATATTTATTTAACACCGCCTGTATACTCTGACCAGTCTGTTTTGTCGATTTTATTATTTCATAACTCGTATTTCATTCTCGCTTGCCGTGTAATGGTACAAGTAAAATGATCTATATTTTCAAACAACTTTTACATGATTATTTATATGCTCTCATTCAAGTCGTCCACTTTGTGCAATGAATTATAACAACTGATAAATTCCAGATCGAATAAAATTTGATTTCTGTCACTGTTAGTTCTGATAAACATAAAATTGTTCAAGTTTGAGCAAATTCAGTACGAACATTAGAACATTATCATGAGAACAACACGAGAACATTATCAAATATGACAAAGCATCTGAGCTATTCTCAATACATCGAACGAAACATTCCAAAAATAATTCGGAAAAAAAACAATCACCGACCAATGATGAGCGTTCAGAAAAATGACTTTATAGCGTCATGAAGCAACAGTGCAACACGACGAGGATGAAACGCGTGCAGCCGCACGAGTCGGACAGAGTGGAAGAAGCTAAGCGATCTCTGAAGATACCGGTCTCATGGAAAACCGTGGTTCGGATTGTCGTTCACGGGTTCCCCGTGAAACGAAAGATCGCGCGGCACGGCGAGAAAGTAGCTTTCGCCCGGCTGTTCGAGAGGAGATCGGCACGGTCGCGGCGCTTCGGCTTCTCGTTAGGCATTAAAACGCGGTGCACCGTAAGTCCAGGGCCGTAAGGTAAAAGTACCTATTATGGAACGCTTTTCAGGAGGCCGAAGATTATCATCGACTTTTTTTAACGAAGCCTAGAGTCGCATCAGCTTCGAGGTCGTTAGCGACACCTTGGATTCTTCTCTTTGTACTATCATCGATTTTATCACAACTTAGAAGTGTCGTTGTCGAATTATTCATTTATATTACTACTCGTTCTACAAACAATAGCACAAATAAAACAATAAAAAATAAATAGAGCCTCTAGAAGCAATAATTCTACCGATATTGTTGAGCATTGTTCTTTATAAATTCACTCGAGCAAATACTGTGATGTAAAGTTAATCAGCTGTAAAAAAACTTGTTAAAATAAACATTTCAAAGTTCATGGCGTCATCTAGAAACATCGATCTATCGGACAGTAGTATGAATATTTAACTGTGACACTTCTCAGTTGTAATAAAATCGATGATAATCTTAAATCCTCTGAAAAGCGTTCCAAAGTAGGTACTTTTACCTTACAGACTCTTGGCTCGAGTTTGCCGAACGATCTCGACACGTGTGACTACGTTAAAGGATTCCAGAGCTGAAAGAAATTCCTATGAAGAGTAGATGATCAGGGAGATCGTCTAACGTACTCGAAAGAGTGAGTAATCCTTCCAGTGGTTTGACGATAGTGTTGATTCAGACTCAAGAGCAGAAGGTAATACGTGTGCAAATTGGCACATGCGGATTATGTTGCATTAAGATAGCCTTTTAATCGGCAATCTTTAGACAGTCCTCTAGATTACAGGTGATAACACTTCTGGAACTGTCTACCGTGTTTTTTTCGGAGTCTATTCTCTGATGCTATTTCCTGCAAGTGCTATCTATCTACTGTTTAATTCGTTCGTTTTCATTTGTTATCGATGATTCAAGTTTCATGGTCGAACATATCTACTTCTAAATAAGAATTATGTGTCCAAGACGTTCATTGGTTAATTAAAATGTGTATGGAGAATATTTTCATTAAAAATCATTAATGTTAATTTAATCGTTCCCTTAGATTTGATACAGAATTGCCAGATTAGATTTACGTATCACATTAAGGAATATTGAATTATTGTTTTAAATAAACAATTAAACTCACTGTTATTCTAAATCAATCTTGATGAAATATATGTATTATTTAAATGTTTTTCGTCATTACAAAGAAGTCATGAAAACTTCACTGAAGACTACCAAATCTTCTAGAAACAATAATCTATACAGCATTTAAATGGTTTATTATTATTACAAAGAATTCATGAATCAAGAACATCACTGAATACTATAAAATCCTCTGGGAACATCATATAAATAATTTATTGTCACTAGAAATAATTAATGAATCACCAACACCTCTGAGCACTACAAAATCATCTAAAAACGTCATATATATAATTTATTGTCACTGCAAATAATTCATGAATCAAAAACTTCATTGTACACTACGAAATCTTCTAGAAACATAATTTAAGTAGTTTGTTATTATTAAACAATAATCAATGATAACAGGAAACAAGCAGATCGTAAAGATCGTACAGATCGAGCAGATCCAATCATCGTAGCAACTGTCCCCATTTCTCTGTCGCTATTATCCGCACTTTCGCTGTTTTTAAATCGGTAAAAAGTTTCGCGAAAGTCGCTGATAGATATTCGCGGCGTCTATAATCGAGATAAACGGTACAAGATCCTCCAATTGCTCTCCGCTTCCTCGACCGGTCGCGAACGGTTTTCTAGGGTAAGCAATGGCGAATGATCGGTTGTGTACGGCCCTGCTCGTATCTCTCGAGAAGTACTCGCTATCGAGCGCACGACCACGTTCCTTATTATTTCCCATTAAGGCTGGATGTTCCTCTTGCCCTCAAAAGAGTTCCTCGCCCGACGACCCGCGGCATTTAAAAGCAGACGGCGGTATAAAATTTCACGGGATTCGGGGCGACTCGTGATAAGCCCTAATAGTCCGCTCCTCCGTCCGAGCCCCGCGCAATTTTCCAGAGACGGAAAGAATTCAAAACGAACGCCTCGGGAGTGGATAGCTACCCTCCTTGATAGCTCGCGGGAGAATATTCGAAATAAACGCTTTGATTATAAATTTTCTCGCCGGCTCTTTGCCCGTTGGGCACGCGCGGAGAGTCATTAGGCTAATCGAACTTCTGGCGTATCGTGCGCTTTGCATGCGTATCACGATTGCAAATTATAAGACTTTTCAGAATTATTTAATTTACGATACGAGTTTAACGCAAATATAGAGTATAATAGATTTTTAATCTAAATATAGATTATAATAGATTTTTAACATACATTTAAATTATAACAGATTTTTAATACGAATTTAATTATTATTACAACGGATTTTATAATTAAAATGATTAGGAGTAAGTAAGGTTTTATGCTTAATTTTAATAAATTTGTATTAAGAATTTAAATTGTAATAATTTCAATGATTATAAATTATAATAAATTTTTCACAGAAGTTTTAATTATATCTAGTTACGTAAATGCCATATTTAAATACATGAAACAAGGTAATACTAATACCTAATACCTAATACCGTTCGTAAGTAATTGAAGTAAAATGACGAAATATTTTTCTCTCGCTACAATTATATAAATTATATAAAACGTCGAGCAAAAAGGTAGAGCCAGTAAAACCAGCACTTACTGTTACCATAAAATCAGTATAATTGCACAAGCGTTACAAAATAACAAAGCGCACATGGAAAAGGTCCGACGACTGATTTTCTGCAATCACGTTACCAACTATTACACGTGTGCCGAACTATAGAATTACCTGAATTGAAAAGTTCGACAATCAAGCTTCGATTCGTCCACGCAGGCGACGCCGAAGTATCAGTTCTTTCTTTCTAACTTTATGGTTGTTCGCGATTGTTGGTCTCCGAATGAAGCTACACACAGCTGGATTACAACGATCGGTTGTCGAGCAGACAATTTCGAGCTCGGTGAGGCAAGTCCCGATAAACAAGTGCCTCCGCCGATCGTATTCAGCCGGGAGCGTGAATCGCGTCGCAACTTTTGCCGGTGTTGTTGCAAAAGCCGGCGCAGCGTGCAGCAATGTCGCCGCGCGTAAACCTCGCTCGATTCGTGTTCCGAAAGTATCGTAGATAAGCGTATCGGCCGAAAGTTCGGATCATTCGCAGTCGGAGGGATGATCCTGCAGTTAAAGTTGCGACATCGGCGGAAAAACGAAGTGGAGACAGAGTCGCTGCTATTGGAAATCTCCTATGAAATATCATAAATGTCGCGGGAAATTCGGATTCGACATTATCTGTAATTTATTTTGCCTTTTCGAGAAGCCTGGGCGGTCTCACAGGCAACAGAATTCTCGTGAAATTTTCTGGGACTCGGCGATGAATCGAGTTTTGCAGAGCCGCGTATGGAACTCATGAAAACGCGCAGCAATGTATGAAAATTCGCAGTGCAAAACAACGTTAAATTACAAATTAAAAATATCGAACGCGAAGCTGTTGAGCTGTCACCGATGTTTAACGATCCTGCTCGGCACGATTCGTTTCAAAACGAACCTTTGTGCCCCGCCATACTTTTTGCTATAGAAACGTATAAATTAATTTAATGCCGACAACGAACGTGCATTAAAATCGAGTTACGGAAAAATGTTTTCGCTAATTGAATGTCAGTTCCGATCCAATTTAATCTACAAAGTATTAATCCAACAATTACCGGAACACTGGCGGAACGCTCAAACATGGTTCTATATCACTGTACTTTCCTCGATGAATTTCCAAGCCCGATTTTTAATAGAGTACAATTCCCATTTTGAAACTTGCCGTTATCGCTGCGTATATTGTTTATCCATGCAGTTACGCAATATTCCGGCGCGCCTCGTTCCGTCCTCCTATTAGTCTCGACGCCGGAAAATATTTTCTAAAGCGTAGAAAGTATGCAATTAGAGTCGCAAAAGGCGTTTCCTCGTGGCAAACGATTTTTTACGAAGACGAACTGTGGACCCTGCATTATTTCCTAGCTTTCTTTTCATTTCCTTTTAATTATTGCAATCGCGTGACTTTATGAAACGCGGTTTAATATTTCTTGCGTTATCAGACCTATTATTATTGAAACGATAGCAACTATACGATAAAGAAACAAGATATTAAAATATTAACATATATACAATATTCATTATTCGAAATTTTTTAAATACGGAAATATTATTGTAGTAAAATATTAACGTTATTTTGTCATACTGATGGCTTTATGTCAAAGATCTCTCGCATCGTTTTTAAATGGTTCAAGATTCTAAAACTGTCATATGAGATTTTATGCACTTGTGCTAAATTCAGTAAATGCAATTTAAGATAGTAAAAACAATAAAAAAAATTTTTTAATGTCAGTGTATTATTCTCAATTTATTAAAATGATTAAAGAATGAAATAAGTTGCTATTTAGCTTCTGTATCTTGCAATTGATACAGGACATTTTTATTCTGCATAAAAATCCGCAATAAATCCTATCAAACATAATATAATAACGATAATAAGAATCGATTCTAAGAGGTAAGATATAAAAAGATAAATAAAGAAATGAATAGAAAAGATAAAAGAAGTAATAGAATACGATCGAATTATTGAAGTGAGAAGCAATCGGTTTAGACAATTAAATTGTCTAAATGAAGTTTTGTTAATATTTAACGAATCAAGAGAACAATTATATTACTCATATACTCTGACAAGTACATAATCTATAAAACCAATTCTTCGAACACTTTCAGCAGAAGTCTGAGCAAACTCCAACGAACACTTACAGCAAATGAGATTGATCAAGAAACTGCAAAGTATCGAGCACTAATTTCAAGTCCTATTTCCAGCAGAAATTTTTCGCCCGGCGGACAATTGAGGTTCGCTCGAACGGAGACGTGTTCATGGGACTGACGAATTCAGTTGCCGAACGGAGCCGTGGCAGTATGTTATCCTGAGAAACGGGAGCCGGAGTCGGGGTCGAGCGTTCCTTCCGTGAAAATGGAATTAGCGCGATCTAACTTTCGGCTCACGATCCCGCGGATGCTGGGGTCGCAGTGCGGCGCGATCTTCAGAAATTTTCGGAATTTGCCTCTCCGGGAAGGAAGCGAAACGGAACGAGGAGCGTTTTCCGGCGGAGCGAGCATCCAGTTTTGAGTCGAATGAGAAATAGACTGTCGAGGAGACGCGGTCGCAAGTAGGCCAGAAAATTCATTCGACGAGCGTATCCGTACGCGGCTCCGTGAATGCTCCACGGAACGGGACTTTCGAAAAGATCGCGCAACTCTTGGAGAATTATGAAGATTGAAATTAACGGGAGATTCGTTCAGGAATCAAAGAAAAGCCTGGTGAGAGATGAGTAATGAAAGATTTCTGGCGTTTGCGGATCTTTCTTGCCGGAGAAAGAAAAATATAGAAAAGTATACTCCAACAAGTATACGTACGCTTTTAGAACTGTTTAGATTTGATTTTAAATAAATTTTTAAACAAGTTTTTATGTAAATTTATATTGTAAGCGATTTTCAATATAAATTGGAATTATAGCTTTTTTAAAACTAGACTAAATGAATTGAATTTTTTAGAGATTGCAAGTTAGATAAACTAGTTTGATAGCAATGGTTAAAGTATTTTTTGTTAATTTTGCTATTATTTGGAGCGATAAAAAAAGTAACATTTTATAGCTCACACTATTTGTGTTTATAATGAAAATTTGAAAAGTGCGTTTTGCAAGTCTGTAACTTATATGCTAAAAATGCCAATCCACGACTTCGGACTAACAACTGTGAGAAAACTAAAGGTTCTGATATTTTTCAAGAACAATAAAATTCGATAAAATTTCCAGCATACATATACAGTAAGATACAGAGATCTATAAAACGCATTTTATACATTTTCGTTATATGCCCCGGTAAAAAAAGGCATTTCAAGTGATAGCAAAATTAAAAGAAAGTATTTCAGTCATCGTACAGTAAACTACTCCTCATCTCCAAAGAATTCAAGTCATTTGATCCGGTTTGGAAAAAGTTAAACCGTTTTAAAGTGTACGAACACTTTTTGGAGGCATTCTATACCAGCGCAATGCGGATATTTATCATCGAACTTCTCGCGGTCGAAAAACGGAGCTCTCCTGCTGAAATCAAACTGGATCCAGCGAGGAAAGGCTCGGAAAAAGACGGATTGGAAAATCCGATCGATATCTCGGAATAAGTTTTCTCGTTGCAAAAAGAGAATCGACGAAAGTTTCTCCGCGACGGAAACAAGACCCTAATGCTTCGCTTCCGAACTGGCTCCGAGCGGTTTATATCAGTTCCAGATATGACTCACGGACAGATCTCATATCCAACAGAGGATGTTCGATTGTTTGCTGTGCTAAGTAACAAATACGATTATTTTTTACTTCGTAGAAGTCGCCAGGGTTTACTCTGTCCGCGGGTTATCTCGCGATCGACGATGATCATTCTGCAACATTGAATTCCGCCGACGATGCACGTTCTGCGGCAATGAGCCTTGCGAAACAATGGATCACGTGCTGATAAGGATTTTCGAAATATACTGGCACGTAGTCTGTTGCTTATTTAGTTAATTTCGTTTATTTAAAAAATATGAATACGCCTACTTGATCGGTAAAACGAAAGTCTCTGTCAGGAAATTGTTTTAACATTAAGAAAATGGCATTACTTAGATTATTTTTCATTTTTATTATAACGTATCGATTAATTGAGATGTTGCAATTGTTCTTACAATTTAAAGAACTTTTTACATTAAAATAAGAAATTTTTACATTAAAATAAACACTGAATAAATTGAATTCACTGTGACTTTAATTATATTTACGGATTTATTCGTCCAGAATAGAAAGAAAATTTGTTATTGAATAATTTCTTTAAGATTGAATGAGCGATTAGAAGTGTAAAGTTAGTTTCCTAGCGTATAAATTTTCCACCGTTTAGAAGAAGGTTAACTAATACGATATGATTACATAAATTGCATGTTTTTGTTCTTCGTCAGTCGTCAGATGTAAATGCATGAGGTTCAACTGTTTTGCGATTACCTTTGCAAATATAATTCACCTACATAGTTTAAAACTACTTAATAGTGCGTACTGCGTATTATCTGTACAGTTATTTTGTTAATCATTTTTATAGTTACTGATTCACATTCAAAGTTCTTAATTATGGTACTGAATGAAAATTACTGAACTGTATTAAATTGTATTATATTATAACTATATTATATTATTTTTCCAATGAGACATTACTACTACTATTATATATATAATATATTATACTATAGTGTCTTATATATTATCATTATTAAAATCATTATCATCATTATTATCATTATTATCATTATTATCATTATTAAAAGCAAACAGGTGTTCCAATTACATCCATTAACTAAGAAAACCATAAGAAGAAAGTTCGCATAGCAAAACAATTTGCACTTCCGTAAAGGTTCACCTTCTTCCATAAATATTAATCGTAAAAAATAGAATTTCAAATAATTCATAGAAATTCAGACACACGAGAACCTATTCGAAATCATTATTTCCAGCGAATCCCGAGAAAACACTACTTCGCTTAATTTTCAATACACGTGCTTGTCTCTACGAAGTCAAATAAATCCCGAAATATAACTTCGTACAAGCACGAGCATTTCATTAACTATTTCCAATACTTTTCCAAATATTTTTGCCGAGATCCGAGCGCACCAGCCAGGAAAGGAGGCGTATCGGGGGAAAGAAAAGCGGGAAAGATAGCAGCGGAGGGGCGAGGGGATCCCATCGAGCACGGTCAGGCCGAGATGGTCGCTCATAAATATTCATACAGAATTCCTGAAGCCAGGAAAACATTCATTCCTGTAGGAGCGCACGTGTGCCCCCGCGCATTCGGCAATTTCGCGAGCAAATGAAAAAAAAGGACGAGGAAGCGGCGGGATCTGACCCGGCATGAGGCCAACGATGAAGAGAAACGAGGGAAATTACCATAGGCCAATTCCTGATCGGTTGTTACGGTCGCCGCGCCGCGAAAACGTACTGGGTCTGTTTACAGACAACCCTCGGATTTAGGGGGAAAATGTTGCACCGGAGACGAATATTCAGCTGCATTTAGTTTCAATGACTGCAGCAAGCAGCGCTGACCTTTACGCCGGAAAAGTGTCAGACTGACGTACAGCAAGTGAATTTTTACTTAAAAATGGCACCTTGAAGTACAAGCTGTTCTCCATTGGACATATTAATTTTCATTTAGAAATAATTTTAATAAAATATTTTAAAACTTTGCATTTATATTGCTATTATTATTTTTACGTTATTCAAGACAAGAGAAAGTCGGCTGTACAGTAAGTGCGTTTTTGATTAAGAATAGCACTCTGAAGTAGAAACTTTATCTTGTTAGCTTAATTAGTTTGTTAGACATATTTATGAAGCGTATTTCGTAAAAAATAGCATTTATATTGTTAAAATTATTTTTGTATTATTCAGGACAAAAGAAAATCAAGTCTGATGTACAGTAAGTGCATTTTTACTTCCAAATGGCACTTTGGAATACAAGTTGTTTTTGATTAGATAAATTAATTTGTAATCTATTTAAAATAATGTTAACTGTGTAGTATTATCTTGACAGCCTTGCGTCGTAAACGTAACCTTACTTAAGAAAGTCGCATAAGTAAATGGTGGCGAACGTTCCAGATAATTTATCACCCGAAAGAATTGGAAGTAGTCGAGGCAAACTAGTTCCATTGACGTGAAATATCTCGGTAAAGGTAAAACTGATTCGACAGTATTTATCGCCGATGATAAAAGTCAGTGATAAATCGTTCCGCGTCTTCATCAAAGCGGGAAACACCTCGCCGGCAAGTTTAAAACGGAACAATAAATAACGGGAAATCTTTAAAGCGCCGCGGACGATGCAGTTCGATAAGTATCAGGGAACTCCCTCGTTAATTTTCATTTATTCGCTTCCGTGTTCTCCACTTTCCTTTTTTCTCGCCGCAACGCTCGAGGAGGCCTGTGTTTTGAATTGAATGGCACACTATAAGCTTTTAGGCGTCTAACCCGATCGTCCGTTTCCTTTCGGTTCGCACTTTTCTTGGCTCTCGGCCGGGCTTCTTCTCCTCTTGTTTTTTCTCCGCCGGAGGAGAACGAAATTTTCCTCTCTTTGTTCTCACTCGATTGAAGACCGTAATTGTTCTACACCGTGGCCCCCAGCCGTTGTTTATCCGACAAGAGAGCGGCGGAGGGGCGTAATAGGTTTCCAATTTCCGGTTTTCCGCCGACTCGAAATCGCTTCTGGTTGCTGCTCGATATCGAGGAAAGAGCCCCAGACGCCCGGAAAACTCGCGTGTTTCCCCCGGGCTTAACATTCTTATTCGTGGCATAATCTCGTCCAATTTCACACACTCGGTGGCATTGATCTTCCGCCGAGCCTTTCACTGTTCCCTTCTCATCGGAATATCGCGGATCCGCCGTAAATCTCTCATGAAAGTTTAATGTTCCGCCGCGTATCTGCTAATCAATGATTTCGAGGCATATATTCCACGTGTTAATTAGCGGACCGCGGACTTTCATGCAAAATAACAATTGTTCAATGAAGCCAAATCCTCCTCTTATTTCACGATTTTATGATCACGAAACTAATACATTGATATTCTCCGATGTTTTTAACTTCGACGTGACAGTTATTACATTTTTTAATTGTTTAACCTAATTGATGCAATTATTTCATTTAATTTTGTGCATGAATTGTAAGGTGAGAATACATTAGCTAAATAGAAAATGATTTCTTTCATGAATCATTTTACTACGTTGTCATAATATATTCTCATTTCTATATATACTTAGATAGTTTAGTAATAAGGTCGAAGCCTGGCCTTTTAGCAACAAACTAATCCAATATCGAAAGTATGTTTTCGCTCGACACGAAAATAGCAGACTGTCTTCGATTTTAAATGGGCACTGATGGGCCCAATCGATTAAATTGGTCGACGTCGACGAGCACACATCGAATCAGGTCTCATCACCATTATCAATCCTCTCGATAGGAATGTTGTTAACTGGTCAAATGTGTTTCTGCACCTCGCTCGATCTCCGCGTGTTGCGAGTGGACCTTATCGCGGCGCAGGCGATCGTTGAGAGCACGAAAGTGTTTGGCAATATTCTTAATCGCCGATTAACGACTGTTTTAGATAGCTAATGTCTAGTATAGGTTGACTGAGCGGCGGACTAACCGGCGCGTATCGAAATCGAATTACATCGACTCACCTCCGTGCCACAGGGATAATGGACGCTTTCGCAATTAAGGTGAGCAGGTCTGCGAGTGACACACGCGATTTCTATGAACAATCATTTTATCTTACTTTTATCGCCGTGACGACGTCCACGCTTTTACGACTAATTCGTTTTCTTCCGCTTCGACTTAAACGCGCACGCAACCTTCTGCACGCAAATCGCTATACTTTATGCGAAAAACGAAATTAGAGAATTTTTATTATACTTGATAGATCGAAGCTAGGATTTGTATTCTTTTTAAAATTTTCCGAGATCATATACATTTAATAAGTGCATTATAGGACTGTACTTAGAACGAACTGCAGTCGCAGAAATCTTAAGGGCTTCGACTACGTATCAATAAATAAATTAGATGCAGAACAATTCGTTAATTGAACTCTTTCATTAACCTAATGCTTCTCAGTCATCGCGGAAACATTTTTCAGGTACGTCAAGATTAGGTACGATCTCCGACAAATATTTGTGTCTGCACTTATGCTTCTGACTTGTATTTCTCGCACCGCTGATTTCAGCGCCTAACGAATTGCATAAAAATCCGAGCACTTCGATTCCATCTTTGCCGGGGGGGCTTTTCATGAGCTACGACTGCATAAAATAAGTGCACAGCTTGCTAATTACTTTCGTCTACGAGCGGCGTTCGTATCGTACAACGAAGCAACGGGTCTCGAGTGACTCAGCGATCGCGGGCCCCGAATGGGTCGAATCCTTAAAGTCATCCTCGGCAACGAGCAGCCGAACTGGAGGACATCCTCGAGAGTCGAATGATCAATAATGCCGGCGGTGTTTCTAGCAAAAAGTTTAGCAATAGTTTTCGTTCGTAGCGACGATAACGACGGTAGCGTTCAGCTTCCGAGAAACGGAACTCGCATGCACCGGCTGTAAAGCGACTCGAGTTACGGCAATCGAGCGACGCATTCTTCTTGTTTGCCAAACAACGCGCGCGATGACGCGTCGTAAAATTTATCTGACTATTTTAATGCCGCAAGGAAAAAGCGTGTGCGCGCAAGTACGAGAGGCCTGTGTGACAAATCGGTCGTGTACCGTTCCTTCGAACTGTATTTCTCCGGCGAAGACAAATTCCCGCGCACCGATCTGTAAAAATATTCCGCGTTTCTCGCCTGATTCTATTCCCCTGACTTCCCAGGACGCCACTGCGAACGCGGTCAGCTGGTAACGAAAGAAAATTCCGCTTTTATTTGAACGTCTCCCCGCCGGAAACTCTCGAACGGTTCCAGTCAGTCACGAACGCCTGCGTATGCTTGATAAATTGCAAATATTTGAAAAAAGAATTGTGCTTTCAAGGAAAAGTAATTGGGAAATTTCTTGGCTTTTTGTCCAAATATTTATTTCCTAAATATTTGTTAGGTATTTAAATATTTAGATTAGTAGCCATTTATTTCATAAATATATATACGTTTAAATATTCAAAGCAAAAATCAGTCCGAAATTTCGCAAGATTATTCAATGCTTCAATGTCTCAATTTTTCAATGTTTCAATTTTTCAATATTTCTATGCTTCAATATCTCAATTTTTCAATGTTTCAATTTTTCAACATTTCAATTTTTCAATGTTTTAATCTTTCAATGTTTCAATTTATCATTATAAGGAACAAGAGAAAAATGGATTTTCTTCTTTCAGTAACATTAATAAACGGAATTCTTTAATCTTATTTTTGCTACAAATGCATAAAATTCGCTATCCAATTATAACTAGACCAATGCAAGTTTTTGAAATGCAAGTAAACGTGGAGATGAACAAGACTTAATTGCGTCCACCGCAATGGAGTTTCTACTTGATCTAAGAAATCATCTCCTTCCTTAAAGTTTTATAAAGGAATTCATGAGATTAAGAATTTCCATAAAGATTCGCAATCTACTTATAACTACGTTTCGATTTACATCGTTACAGACCTTTCTTTATTTAAAACGAAAAAGTTCGTTTGCAGCATGATTTATTAATTGAGCACTGAAAGTGACCTGTATTGACATTTGAAAACGTCGAGATCGCATTTACCGAGGTATTGCACGATTTTTATTGCAAAATGGTCTTCGATAAATTGATATATCCACTAATTATTCTCAGAAGCATCTTAGCAATCGCAACAATTATAAATTAAAAATTATCGTGTTCAAAAACAGATTTTCAGAATTATTGAATGAACTTTTTCCCTTTTCGAGTCACTATTACATTTTTGTCGGTAATGTTAAATAAAATGTCTCTTGAAACTTCTTCTGCCAGCTTTGAAACTACAGCACTCATAATTGTATACATTGCATTGAAGGTACGTGGCATTGCTATCTTTATTAGACTCGCGTGAAATGGCATTTCAAATATGTTCTCACATCATGCTTGTTTCAAACATTGTATTGTAATTGCTACATTAGCTGATTCATATTTGTGGACCGAAGATAGAACACTATTTAATCGCTGCTATTTACAGTGAATATGTTAATGCAGTAAATGTATGCACTTACTAGTCAATATATGCACATACTAATTTGATTAGCAAACAATGCTGTTTAAACTTTTACCGATGGAAGCACTCTGATATTCGATAGAACAAAACGGTGCTCAGGTCGTACGTGTCCAGTTACCATTATCCTACTATGTTAATGTTATTTTAATATTATGGTTATTTCCCTTCCATGACCTATTATTATATATTTTACAAAACATCATCTATTGTGTTGGCAAAGATTGGCATTCTCCTAACCTTAAAATAAAACAATACCAACGAAGCTGTTATGTTAATACAAAGGCATCAATACACTCACTATAATTCATTGAACATACTCGAAATTCCATCGCATGACGCTATGCTTCTGACAAATGAAATCATTTACTAAAAATAGTAAACAATTTCGCAGTCGCGTGATGCTTTTGTCGAAGCCTCGCATAAACGCACACAGTGACTGCGGTATAAATTCATTTACGATAATCACTATTCAGAAGATAACATAATGAATCAAATTTTATCTCTAATTCTGCCTGAATGCGCTCAACAATCTCGAGCGACGCTTATCCCGGAGAGCGCAGCACAAAACTCGGCCAAATGCAAAGCCGCTAATCAGTGTTAACAATTTTTATTCCCGACCGAATCAATCATCAAGAAATCCGCAGTTATCGCGCAACAGCCGTCGATTCGCCGAACGGTTCTTATGGCAATAAAAATTCCAATTACTCCGTCGACGAGACACAACTATCGATTCTTGTTCCGGCGTACGCTATCAATCTTCCCGCGCCGATTTCGTATTCCAATGTATGCAGAATCGGGTGTCGCCTCGCGGAAAGTAAACCGAGTACTATACATACGCACCACCGTTCCTATTTACACACTTATTTGAAGCGGCGTATTTCTTTTGTTTGCTTTGCAGCTAGGGGGTCTTCGATCCGCTTCCGAAATTTCAAGGAAAATATTCGTCGTCCGTCATGCCTGTGCTCGAAAAGCGAACAGAGGGGGGAGAATGAAAAAGGAAGCGAGAGAGAGAGAGAGAGAGAGGGAGAGAGAGAGAGAGAGAGAGAGAGAGAGGGTGGAAAAAGAAGCGAAAGAGAGGAGGGCAGGGCAAAGGAAAAGAAAACCGAGCAAAACGAACAAACACCGTCCAGTCCCAGGGGTATAAGTGACGGCGCACGAAGAGATACAGCAATAAAGTCACGAATTCAAATGACCTCATCGAAACAAATCTCCGTCGGATACATATATTCAATAGATTCCGCGAAACGAGTGGCCCCCTCGCTCATTTTGCTCCTATCGGCGGCCGCCGATTTTTTCCGCTCGGGGGCTGGGGCGGACAACGATTCAACCGCCGACTTCGACTCGCTTCGGCTCGTCCCCGCTTGGCATCTCGCTCCGAAATTTACATGAAGAGTCGCGCGCGCCCGCTCCCGAGCATCGCCATCTTTTACATAAAGGCAAATTTATAATTGGCCCCGGGCCAACGTCGCAGACCTCCGGGAGCCCCGTTCGATCGCGTCACGTCGCCGCGAATTTTGATTTCAATCGCAGTTGTCTACGTTCCGCCACGAACCCATAGGATTCGACGATTTTCAACTCTTTGTACTCGCTCGTTGATTTTTAACCCCCCGTGTTTGTTCGACGATTTTTAACTCATTTCGTTCGCTCGTCGATTTTTCACCCCGCCTGTTTGTCCATTGATTTTTAACTCTTTTCGTTCGCTCGGCGATTTTTAATCTTTTGTACACGTTCGTTGATTTTTAATCCTTTGTACTCGGCCTACGATTTTTGACCCGTTCCGCGGGTTCGTCGATTTTTAATCCTTTTCATTCGTTCGTCAGCTTTTAATCCTTTGTACTCGCTGTTCGACGATTTTTAATCCTCTGCGATTGTTCATTGATTTTTAACCCTG
Organism: Augochlorella aurata; assembly: GCA_028455555.1. NCBI lineage: Eukaryota > Metazoa > Arthropoda > Insecta > Hymenoptera > Halictidae > Augochlorella > Augochlorella aurata. The sequence goes on along the minus strand of CM052154.1, from coordinate 6,473,280 downwards.
TACATTCGTTCGTCGATTTTTAACCCTCTGCGCTAGTGCGTCGGTTTTTAACCCTTTGCGTTGGTTCGTCGATTTTTATCCACTTTTATTCGTTCGTCGATTTTTCGTTCTTTCCTTTGTTCGTCGATAACCCTTTGCTCTAATTGATCGATTTTTAACCCATGGTACTAGTTCGTTAATTTTTAATTATTTTCAATCCTTCCGATTCTTGCACCTCGTCGGTTCTCACAGGAGTTCATTCAATTACCAGCTTTTAATCAAAATTTATTTTCAAGTATGTTTCCTGATATAGTAAGTTAAATTTATCGTTGTGATAAGTAGAAACGGTAAGTCATGATCAGACGTGTTAGATTCTACTTACAAAGAAGAATCCGCAGCTAGGATATTCAGAAAGTGATGAAACTATGGTTCTAGATAGAGTTTACTAGAGAATTTACAATATACAATTTCTTCGATTTTAAAAAATTAATTCCCAAAGTTCAACTAATTTTTAAGTTTACTTTATAACTCTCGAAATCGAGAAATTTAAAAACCAAAATTACTTCCCTTTATGGCATCTATCCAGATTACAATTTTCTGAATTCTTGGGTTTCAGCGTGCCCATCAAATTTCCAAACTCGTTTTTCTCGAAGCAAAGCGTCATATACAGGAACTTCGTTTCGATTTATCTCTTTTACGAGGTGCAAACTTTTATTGTCACTTTCAGAGTCAACCCTTTCTCGGTTATACTGCGATTGCAATCAGCCGACATGCAGCACGGAATAATTGGGCAAAACACTGTAAAAGTTTATGGCAGCTTTTAAAACGTATGGTCTAATTCTTCACAGTGTATGAAATGAGAGAGAGAGAGAGAGAGAGAGAGAGAGAGAGAGCAATGTATCTAATAGTTGCTACCAGGCAGCAAGAAATCATTTGTGTCATCTCCTACTTTGCCCAAAATCAAATTAACCCTTTGCACTCGAAGCCATTTTAACTGTGAATATAAAATAATTTTTCTGACTTATAGTATCTCTATTTTATGTGACAAAGTGCATTTTGTGCATATGGAATTGATTCTTACGACTTAAACCAACAGTTCTACTTTCAACAATTTTTTAAAGCTAGATTTTGTTAACATAAAAATTATTTTGTAACGTAATAGAACAATTTCAGTAGTGTCTCAGGGTCACCACTCGAGTGCAAAGGGTTAACATCGTAAGAAATTTGTATGCAAATCGATTTTCAATTCGAAGTTACATAAGCTAGAAATATTTCTCTTACAGCATCTAATACCTAAAATTTGTTAAATAGAACTATGAGCACAGCCCACAACTATAAAGGCTGAGTAGAATATTTGTCCAAGAACCGCTTCACAGATCGCCAAAATCGGCACGCACAATGCAAAGTATGCTCCCTTGTAAGTAAACTCGAACCTAGACGAGCCAGGCCTCGAACGCTGTATACGTACTTTGAGAAACGTAAGCGATACTTTCAAGTATAATCGAACCTTGACCAAGGTTTCGAACCTGTTATGGGTACTTTCACTGGGACTTTTCTATTCTGTTCGATTGTGTAATTCGTTTTCCATCGAAATTCTCTACGAGCAGTCTACATGATAAAATTCTTGGCAACGTTGACGCAATATTAAAAATGTAACAATATTAAAAACTGTAATAGCAATTAATTACTATCTCTTAAGAGTACTATATTAGTTCTTTTCAAATGGAAACATTAATCCTGCTTCTCGTAAATCGCATCATAAATGAATCCTTCTGTCAAAAATTAATGGCATTTTAATATATCATTCTGAATAATTATCTTATTTCGTGAACAAAATAATTCGAACTGATTTATATGCATTTACATTAAATATGACGAATACAATACACGTCAGACGAAATTTATTACGATTTATTGCAATTCAGTGTTGCATTATTGGCGAAAGCTTTATTTCACTTCAGTTGATATTTCTCGAAAATTTCGTACTGCAAATAAATCTAGAATTCACTTTTATATACTTAATTCGAATCTAATGGAAAATAGTGTTTATTCTATTTTTGTCTTCAATGAGGAAGTATAATCATGACGTAACCATGAAATATAACCATGATGCTCACAAGCAGGTGGAAAATATTAATTTTCCCTTTTACGAAAGCTGGTCCTTTTCGAATTTGAAACGATCACGATCCACAGTGAAAACTGGCCAATCATGCTCGAATCTGTTTACAGTACACGTATTTTATTCCATCACTAGCTGCACCAGGTAATTCGGAAACCCGTTACTGCAGCGCGACCGTGCCATCGGTTTTCCATGGATTTTATTTAACGTATTATTGACCGGTTACAAGTGCGCTCGAGTTTTCATGCTCATACGTTGTTCACCGATCACGAGTGTACTCGCCGACGCAGACAAGCATGTTTCGTTATTAAAATACAGTCTTGTTTAATGTTAAAACGCTGTACACTGTATTGGGTAATGCTTCT
>CM052154.1:6450534-6463393 GCA_028455555.1 Augochlorella aurata | reverse complement strand
GAATATAGAATATAGAATATAGAATATAGAATATAGAATATAGAATACAGACTTATAGAATATAGAATACATAATAATTTAAATCAATGATTTTCCCGAATGCATTTCGAAATATTAAATTGCTTTCTGTACGACGCGCTTCAGTTTAATTCTTGCAAAGCAAAGAGAAGTGAAATTCGACAACAATATTAGTCGTACTTTATTCAATTTAATTATGTAAAAAAGATTAGACAAATATCTTTCAGTTTCGAAGGCTACGGCGAAACAACTCCGCGATGCGAACAAGCACAGTCGTCGCGGTATTTTAAAGGTCGGCTTTCTTGGCAATGATAGTGCTCCGTTCAACTTTACTAGTTAAAATCCGACCCTATTCTCGATGAAAGTACATTCTCGTGTACTTCAGACCCGGCAGCATCGCTAAGAATGATGATAATTACTGTAAGCAACGTTGTTCCTTACGTTAAACGTCCCCGGGTAGTTTATTCAAAGACACAGAGGCTTTCTTTGCCTCGACTCTTCCATTCGTCGGGCGAACTGGAAATCCTTATTGTGTTGAAGTTCCATACAAATCTCGTTTCGGCCGAAGCGAAAGCTTAAAAGATCCCCGGCATTATTTGTGCGCGGTTTTTTTCAGCTCGAGACGCGTCGTCTGTTCCTCGCGACTCCGAGTCGCGACGGTGCGGTGGATCGTTAAATTCTATTAGTAATTGAAGAATTTGATTGCGCCCCGTCTGAGAATGTACGAGCGGAAAATTGCGGAGAACACGGGGAGAGGCAAATCCCATTTTATTCCTCGCTCCGATTATTGTTGCTAAACTGCGGACCGTTACGCGAACGTAGTTTCCCATGGACTGATTTAAACAATCCGGGCACGTGGACAATTTTATTCGCCTGCTAGAGCTTTTGATTTACTCCTGGGAGAACGAAAATATTAAATGGTATACACGCAAAAAGCTTCATAAAAGTTTCCATTTTTCTATGTTATTTTACGTAAACTAAAATGAATTGATATTTTTGAAAAACTCGAATGAATTTTTGCCACGTGGAAAATTCTTTACTGTAAAAGTACAGATGAAATATCATTGGCTATTGTTAATATAAATGTTTCTTGCACTGTAAAAATGTATAAATGCCATAATAATCCGCGGACTATTAATTATTACGGACAGTAGTAATCATGAATGATTCAAATGACGATGTTTATTCGACAACAACCAGAATGAACGAAAAATTTGCATCACTAAATAGAAAATTCTTTGCACTAAAAATAAAGCAAGAAAATCGCATTGGTTTTTATTATTATCACCGTTCTCTTGCGCTATAAAAATATATAAGTGCCAAAACTTCATAAAAGTCCACTAATTATTACGAAGCAATCGTGGATGATTAAAACGAAACACGATGCACAGTGCCCGTTTGCGCGAGAGAATAATATGGCCGTGTCGAATGGAATTACCCAGGAAGCAGAAATGTTACAGACACATCAAAGAGCGCACGATTCGACGCCTGAGGGTGCCACGCAATATGCTAGTCCCGCGATGCTCTTATTGCATATTTTATTTCCACAGGAGCGTTTAACGAAAAACGACAACGCGAAATTGTAGCTGGCTCGCGAGGCATTCTTGAGTCTTCAGCCCTCTTCCACCCGTTCATCGACACGCGGATCGTTAAGAACTTGTTACAGCTACATGAGAACCGTAAGAAAAAAAGTAATTACACTTCGCTTCCACTTTTCCATTTATCTCTGCTAGCCGGAGTTATCCGAGTCCTGATTTTTAGCTTTCGCAGGCCACTCGGAATGTGCTTTGTTGCTCGAATTAACACAGGAAAACATCCGAGCCACTTAATTAGTATAATACATTAATGCCAGAGCAACAGGCAAGTATCATGTTCGCTAACAGCGTACCATGCTCGCGATAATGACGAGTTTTCCATACTTAATATTATGCTTTCTAGTAAATATGTACGTAGATAGAAAATCGGAGAGAGATTTTCTCGTTACATTTTGCACCCTTTTTCAATTAGATACTCATGAGAAATTGTCTTTATCGCGAAGATAATCGCCGAAGGGGAAAAAGGGAAAGGAAAACCAGTATTGTGTATGCAAACACGTGCGAGATAATGAGAATCGTGTTACGAGTGGGCGAGATACAGCGTGTTTTAACGTCGTTGTTATTAACTCTTTGTGGTGCGAAGCTATTTTCAACTGCTATTGTAAAGTCAACCGAAGAATTATGCAGCTTCGTATTACGTTTCAGCGTTGAAAATAACTACACGTCAAAATTAAAACGCCGGAACGTAATATGAAACTACGGAATTCCTTGTGCTGCCTTTAAAACGGGGCATTTTATCCAGTGATACGTTTATGGCATTTATACGGTACTAAAATTTTATGAGATACGTAATATTGTCGCGACGTCGAGCAACCGCTTCGCGTAGACCCTTCAAACGTTTAAACAATCATGAAATGTCTTAATAAGATCGACGCGATACTTCAAATCATTTTCAGGACACTGAATGGAACATTTTTCTTCGGGACAAGATAACAAAAAAACTAAACGGCCTATGTAATTCTAGTTTGAAACATTCGAAAAACCAGTTCTATTTTTAATACTTTTAAAATTTACAGTTTGCCCCATACATCGTTTGGTTGCATGGGGAGAAGTACCATGAATGAGACACATACACTGGTATACGAACTGGTAGCGGCATGCATAATGTAATTACAAAATGGGAATAATTTTACTATAGAAAGATCCACAATTTTTGAGACAATGGGAATGTCCCATTCATGGTAGCAATCCCGCAATGAACAATCTCCCACGATGAAATATCCGAAATTTTTCGAAAAAGAGTAGATCTCCGTGATCGTTTTCGCGTCGGCATGCTTTCCTCAAAAAAGGCATTTCCGCCGGCAACAACAGCATCGGTATCGCTTAATATACATCAAAGCGGAGAAAGTAGATCGTGGAAAAGGAGCCGGAAGCGTGTAAGCCGATATAAGCTGACAGCTATCATTATTATTAGACGTCGCCTCCTCGTTCGCTTTCGCATTTTCCTTGGAGTATCTGTCGTTAGTTCGCGTAACGGGCTGCGTCTGGAAGGATAATGGGGTAGACCCGAGTTTCGTGGCGCGAAAGACGGCGGCAGGGGTTGAGGGTGCCGAGAGGGGGTCGCCATGGGGGCCAAGAGGAGGCTGAGAAGAGGCGTAAGGAAGCCTGGAGGGAACGGAGAAGGAACCGGGAGGGACCGGGAGGGAACGGAGAGGGAACGGAGAGGGGCCCGGAGGGTGACGGAGTTTAAAGGAAAGCTTGACTGCCGAACGACTAATAAGATTACCTTCCGCCTAATCATTCTCGCTCCCGTGAGCGCCATCCACCACTTACGACTCCCTCTCGCGTCGTCCGACGCCCCCGCCTGTGCTGCAGCCGCTTGTACTCGCGACGGATAATTTTCCGGGGCGACACCTAATTATCAAGAAATTCTGCGGTAAGCGTGTCTGCGGGGGTTCTCGCGTGAACGCGCGTTTTCCGAGACAGACAGCTGGATAAGTGTGCGGGAGTAAATAGATGGATTAACTGCGGGACGCGCAGCCTCGAGCGGCGAAACAGTTTTGTACACACCGACCGGATGGATCCCGAGTGCCGAGCTTTTCAAGTTATAATGCAACGCGCGGGAAAGACGCTGCGTCTCCGACTTGGCACTCCTCTGGTTCCTGCCGCGGATTACTCGTGTCACGGCTCCGGCGAGATTGACTGCCACTACTGGGAAATAAATTTCCCGTGAAATTGGTTCCCGCGATTAGGGAGACGCCCGAGGAGCCCTTCTTTAATTCGAGCCCTCCGAGCAGCCCGAGATACAATTCGCGATTTCGTTTGATCTGCCGCGGGTAATCCTCGAACCACTTGCTACGTGGATCTCGTGTTTCTGACCTCAAAAGCTGCTCGGTCTTATTCCGTTCGTTCTTATCTCGAGAAAGGTACAGTAGAACACCACTTATCCGAGACTCCATTTATTGGAATTCAATTTTGAGCGATGCCCGACGTGCTGAACTTCTGCTGTACTCCTGTTATCTACTGTCGAGCGTTACTTCGATTATGTGAACACCTGGATATTGCGAATGGGAGGAAATGTAAATTAAGTTTTATTCGCGTTATCGTGGATGATTCGGTCATTAGAGAAGAATCGTGGACCAGTGAATCAGATCGGCAGATACAGTGCAGTAGATAATGGGAATCGTGGGAATCAATTAGTTTCTAGACACACTGGCGCTTTCCATTCTTTACATGCACTTATTAAATGATCAACTACCGAATCCTGAACGCGACTAACGCATATTGCTTTATGACAATGTCAAAATTGAATTTATTTCAACTTGGCCAGATTTATATTATAATAGATAGCTCAACAAAGAAGTGTACCTAACAATTTCTCCTAATGACATTTTTATAATATCAGAGACCGCCGGAAAATGTTTGAAAAATTTGAAAGATTTAACTTTAGTTCATGTAAATGGAGTTCTACTGTACTTGGAAATGCAATAATGTCATTATTAATTAAGATTTCGTAAAACAATGCCCAGGATGAGAAATTTACATTATTTTTCATTTAATTGCCATTTTAATTTAACACCAATTTTCTTCTGTAATTATGGGTTTTAATGAATTGATTTTTCATCGAACACTTCATCGTTCCTTGTAAAACGTTAAAAAAGGATTGCAAAAATTTTGTATACAATAACTGTACGTAACAACTTCTTCCGAGATAGTTATTTAAAAGAAAATCCTCGTGCTCCTTGTACTCTATTATAATCTTCTTTACACGTTCTCTGTTCAATGTTTAATGTCCCCCGGGGTATAATAAATCTCGTTCGCAACCCGGTGATTGAAAAGTCTATGAACAAGCTTCCGGTAAATACAGTGTTAACACTCCCGCATTCTCTAAGCCCCGGCAAAATTTACTTAACTCGACTCCCCACCAGGAAAATGAATTTTTAAGCCTACTGAAAGCGTCCGGACCTCGAGAAATTACAATGAACACACGTGTTCCGTCGATTTCTAGCAACTTTCTTCGCGGATCCCGGAGAAAAATTGAGCGACGAACACGAAATTCGTCTAGAAATCCGGTGATCGAGGAGAAAGCTTGTATCTACAGGGATGCGCACGCCGCGGAAACCCGTTTTTCATTATTCCGCATTTATCGAGTGACACGTGACCGAGGTATCTTAGCGTGTACACCGGCGCGGCGTGCCCATCCGCATGACGAGATCCGCCGGAAAATTCGTTGGCTCGAGGCGAGGGTATAATCGCCGGGATATCCGTGGACGGGCCGGAACGAGGGTCAGGGTAATTCGCGTTCCTCCGCGAAGCGGAAGAAAATGTGCGCCGGCTCGGAATTAGAATGTAAGAAAACAAATTTCGAGGATTCCGTGATACCGCTGCGAGCCGTTGAGGTCGAGAGGCTGCTAGGAACATCTCCCGTTGCCGTTCGAATCTAATGGAACCACGGGAATAGGAACAAAGAGTTTTTTGCACGCGAACCACGCATGCAGATCATCGTTCTCACACCGCGGGTTTCATGCACTCGCGATGGAATCCTGTGGGTGAAATGCGGAACAATAGAGACATTAAACTGTATCGTATTTCATTCGCTGAAATTATTCGAGCAGAATGTTCTCCGAGATTCCGTTCGACAGACCCGTTTTACAGTACAATTATTAACAAAAATGGCGACAAAATTGACATGTTTGCAGCGAACGTTCGCATGATTCACTGGTTCTCGACCATTCGACATACGGTACCCTTCGTTTCTGTTATTGTAAAAATGGGTATGCATAAAATAATTAATTAACTAAAATATAATACATTCTCTTCAAAATACTCGTTTTTCGCACATAAAAGAATTTAAGAATATTGTTATTTTCAATTTATTAGAATTATTGAAAGAAAAAAGCTTGCAGTCAAGTTACAGATCATTTTTATTCTAAAGAGATCCGCAGTCTACTGATCATTCTCGATTGCATGAGTAATCAGTTCACCTCATTTTAGAGCGTAATTGATTCTAGATTTTACGAGCGTTGAAGTTCCGCAGAAGCATTTCTCTCGAAGACAGCGGAACTTTTTTACTGAGTTCTCGAAGACGGGATACTGTTCGACGTTCCCCGAAGATAAAAGTTGAAAGAACCAACACGGAAGTTTTGCGTGAACTGTTAACCTGAATCAAGTTATGCGTGACCGTTTCAGTTCGATCTCCCTCGACAAGCTGCGCATTTTAAAACGGTGACTGTCTTAAAAGAATTTAAGCACTTCAAGAAGAATTCGGCTTCTCTAATTAAAATTCTGAAGAGCTGAAATTTACACTGACAATTTCACTGACAATTTCCAAATTTACCGACAATTTCACTACCGATATTAATTTCTTCAGAAACTGATACATCTTTGTATGACTCGTTAGAATTAGCAGACTGCGAATTCGATGCAGTTATTATAAAAATGGTTCAACGAAAAGCAAAGTAGTGAGGCAAAAGGAGATTTTATGAATACTGTCACGTTAATTTCATTTTATCAACGAAGAAAGAACACATTTTTAGATGACTGACGTTTTACACAGACGATGAAGATACTTTTCATTTTGTTTAAACGTCTGCAGTTTAATAATAATTATTCAAAACTTACTCAAAGATCGATAGGTAATTTTTCGATTCCAAGAATTACGACATTCTCCATCAACTGCTTAGTTTATTTCTTTAACAGTATATTTCGTTTATTTAGCTTAGTTTATTTAGTTTATTTAATTTATTTATTTTATTTATTTTATTTAGTTTATTTAATTTGTATAGCTTAATTTATTTTATCTAAGCTAGTTACTTTATCTAGTTATTATTATATTAAGCTAGTTATTTAGTTTATTTTATCTTAGCTTAATTTATTTTATCTAAGCTAGTTCATTGTATGTGACGAGGCGCTTACCTTGTAGATCTCATCTACGAGCCTAGTGAGTTCTTCGGTCTCCATGATGTACCCCTTCGTGGTCTGAAAGCTGCACTTCAACCGACTTTACGAGATGCTCATATTTTTCCGACCTTCCGAAACCGGATCTCGCGTAGCCGCTCCACTTTCGCGAAGTCGAACGTTTTTCAGAACGGAAGCCGATAACCTCTCTTTCTGAACCGTCTGAGTCACCAGCACCGCACCTGAAAATTAAAGATCGAATTACGTTCAGCGATAACACCGCCGGCGATTATCGAGTGATCCGCGACACGGAACCCCCGCGACAGTGATCGAGGAGCGAATCGCGTTTCCATTAAAACTTCCTCGAATTCCGCGGGGCTCGTTCAACGATTTCTTTCGCAATTAGCCCGACGTTTAGCAATTCAAATTACGGCAAAATCAAGTAATCTTAATTATTTCATTGAATTTCTGGGCAATTTACGATTAACCGTTAGCCTAGCAAAGATACCAAGACAGTTATTTGCTAATTAATTTCAAGCATGCAACAGTATGCGATTTTCAAATAAACTGTTTAGCTTGATTTACAAGAAAGTGTTTTCGAGTGCATTTAAATTAATGAGACTGTAACAATGTGAACTTCCGACGATTGTATTTCCTGCTACTTTTAATACTGCTCGATGCTTGAACAACAAAGTTCGTTAAACTTGTTGCTGCAGCTTCTTCCAATCAATAATGTGGTCGCGCTAGCTTATTTTCCTTTTTAACGTTGTGCTGAAGCCTATTACGTAGCACCATGAAATTAAACGATCAAGCCACGGGATTCTGCATTTCAAAGCAACGCGCGCTGAATACCTAAGTAGCAAGCAATAGTCTTAGCAGTAACATCAAACGCACTGTAGAAATAGGAGACGAAGTTTCATACTTGAATGGTGCATTAAATTGCGCACTGAATCTGACAGTGAATAAATAAATTGTTGAAACAGTTCGAATATTATGCACTGCGATCAAACACGTAACCGGTAAGCAATAATTTTGACAATACACTTAAAAGCAGAAGACAAAATGTCCTATTTAGCTAACCCTACAAATCATACACTGTATTTAAAAATTAATAACAGTTATTAAACATTCAACTTATACTTTTATAAGTAATAACCAGTAAGTAATAATTTATAAGTAATTATACAGTAATTTTACGTTACGATATAAATCGAATTTGAAAATGAGTAACATTTGTAGAACGCGAAACGTTGTCAAAAGCGTTCTAACATGATGCATCAACTAGACATTACGCGCGGACCGTAATAAACCGTAAGAGGTCTGAGCGGAATCCAAATCCGAGATAAGTCCCCAAAATCTGGGAGTGACGATACGAAGGGTGTCCTCGGTATAGAGTGTCTACCGGGTGAAATGGCGATCCGAGAGCGCAGGCGGCGTATTCAAATTAATATAAAGAGGCTTAACAAAGTCGAAGCCAGTTGGCAACCATGCTAATGCATCAAGCTGATATAGCGCTAAGTGAATTTAAGTGGAGGTGCGCGTAAGGGGGCCAATGAAAATGTACGAATTATCTGTCTGCAGCGGTGCCAGGCCCCCGGTGCAATAATTCACGAGTAACCGTCGCATTTAGAATAACAATTTACAAAATCTTGGCCGACGGACTCTACGATGTTTTTATGTTAATGCGATAGCATTAAGATTCTCATCGCGCAATGTGAAGGACTTCCAGCATCTCGTTCTGCGTGCTTAATGAAAACGAGTGCCAAGAACGTCGCAAGCCCGCGGACACGGTGCCTTTTCCGTTTCAGTTTCGCGAGCCAGTTTCGTCGCTGCAGTTCTCCCACTTTTTTCCGCGCTCCCCGATCCGTGTCACGCCGCTTTGTTCGGTTACAGATCGAGCGTCGGATCGGATCTCGTTAGAGGCGTATGATCGAGCCGTGCCCTGTTTTTCTGGCAGAATTTATGCTCCTCCGAAACGATCAATGCGGATCGCGTTATCAAACCCGCGATTAGTGAATCGGGAACACGCATAATACCCGGCGCATATCATTATCTCACACTTTCGCGTAATTGCATTAGCAATTCCGGCGGACGATCGCGCCGCTACCGGAACCGAGATTTCGGGAACGTGCTCTGACAACCGGCAACTTCCACAAAACCTGTCTATGATCTCTGTCCTGCTGTTTACACTTTGTTTTATCGATTTATTGCTGTCATTTTTCAATCACGATTGCGTCTTTAAAATGTTTTTTCCTTTTCTAGTGTCTCTATCAATCCTTCTTGCTGTCAATTTGAAGTTATTTTCAAGTTATATAGTATACTGTGTCTTTTTTGGGATAATTGATCTCAGAATTTGATCTCTATTTTGTTAACATGAAGCATGTGTATCTATTATTATCAATAAAAAAAATATGTAACGTAAAGGTTTGCGGTTGGAAAAAATGCCGTACTAGTAGCTAAATTAGAGAAAAGAATTTCAGTCATCGCGCAGTAAGCCAGTCCCTTTAACACCTGAAAAATATAAAGTCACTTAGTCCAGTTTTGAAAAAGTTATTGCGTTTTAAAAAGTATTGGAATACTTTTCACCAGCGGCTGCAAAACTTCGATGAATTATAGAACGAGCCAAATTCAACTTCGCAGCGAGTCGTTTCATCCCGTAAAATAACTTCCGCCGAATAAACCAGTGGAAAAACATTGGTCACAGATTTCGTTGTCTATGAATTCCTCATAAAAATGTATACTTCGTCTACTAAATACCGCGAGCCGCGAAAAGAAGTTTGCTTTTTCAGAAACAGTGAGCCCGCGAAATTAAAGTCTCGCTTTCTCTGAAGCTGTCCTCTGGAGCCGCGAGGTTCGAGCCTCCAGCAGAAAGCGCCGGGAACCAAGAATTTCGAGAAAAAGTTCTCGGCGGCTCGCTCGAACCGTCCATCATCAAAGTAATTAACAAAATAGTCCGCGGCACCGGAGGAGTTCTCTCGGCGGCGGTGTAGGACGCGTTCTCATGCAAGCAATTAATTTTCATAACGGCGCAAAACAAATTTCTCCGCGAAACTTCCGCGCATTAGCAATTCATACGAAGAAACGTGGACCGAGTTTCATTAAACCGTTGCGAGGAAAAAAGGCTGTCGGGGGGCGTGTGTCCGCGTGGCAGCCGGTCAGAGAACCGTTTCAACAGTTTTCCTGTTCGTGAAAACAGAGGGCGAAGAGTGTTTCGAGCAGCCCCGATCCATCAGCGCGGCCTCCCGCTTCAACAACTTAACGCTACGTCCACACAGAAACAACAACCGGCAACTTTTTGTTATGTTCCAAGTTTCTTGAAAAAATCGGCCGCTGCTTAATGGTTCTCCGAGCTCTTTCGTGGTTCTGTTGCCGCAACGAATGGAGGGCTCGCGAACAAAACAGTGCAAGTTCCTCGCCGTCGAACGAACGAACTAATTAAGTCAACTCACGGTTTTGACGATTAAGAATTCCCGGAACTGTGAAACGGAATTGGGGTTACACTGATTGAGCTGTTTAAATCAGAGTTGGGCGTTGTTCGAATTGTTTCGAATAAATTCAGATAATTGTTCTAATGAATACTGTATAGTCGAATATTTTATTCGGACAATTACTCATTATTCGTTGTAGATTATTCTATCTATTTAATCAAATTATACAAATTATACATATAATAAATACATAAATGATTCGAATAAATGGTACGAGTAATTCTTTATTCGAATATATGCTTCGAACAATTTGAATAAATTGTACGAATAGAGAACATAAATATTCTAATCTAACTTTTTAAGAAACAAGTTTAAATTATATATTAAAATTAATTTACTTATCTATAGTCTTTTAACACTTCGCCATGTATAGATCACATTTTAAGACAAGCCAAAATTTTTGAGAATCTCGCTCACACCGCTATAATTCTAACTCATTTATTTATGACTATAATCATCAACCTCAAGAAAACGAGGGTGAGTATTCAAAATTGGAGTTCATTATAACATGATTAATTGTTTCTCGAGTAATAGTAATTTTTGGAACAATTTGGGAGGACACGACAGCAAGATGCTCGAAGAAGGTTCCTAGTGGTCGACTAGGTGTGGGCATGTCTCGAAGCTAGTGGCTGCCGGCGTTACTCATAGATGGAAGGAGGGGTCACGTTTTCCAGGGTACTTTCATTCCGCAAGGACACCCGGTAGGTAGGTACGTGGTGAACGCGCGGAGGGAGAGCAGTGCGGAAAAAGCGGCATAACTTCGCCGTTTTATTTCTCGACGCGGATCTGTGCTAAGCGTGTGTCTACGTAGAGACACGCTTAAGGTGTCACGGATCGACGATCGAGAGTCACTCCTCGCTAGCCGGCTGGCTCGCTCGCCGTTCAACCTGATTCGAGAGCAGCTCCGGATCGAGAAAACGTGAAAGCACGGAGCCGCCGCGACCCGGCTCGCCGGGAACGATGAAGAAGATTTAATGATCTCTTTCCGTCTCTTCTTTTTCCCCTTCCCGTCTCCCACTCTCTCGCCCGACGTCTTCCTATCTTTTTCCACTGTTTATTTTTACAGCTCGCGAAACCGGCTCATTGTCGCGTGACTTCTCGCACGAGCGAAGACGAAGAACCGATTACTCGCGGAAGATGAGAAAATTTCTGGATTAATATTCCCGAGTGATCGGGGATACGCAACTCGGCGATCCCGCGATAAAACTCCTCCTCCTACTGCTCCTCTTTCTCCACCCTCTGCCGATACATTACCATTTCCCTGGAAACCGTAGTAATTATTTCGGTTCTTCCGCGGCGCGAAGGGTGCTCCCCTTTCTCTTCTATCACGGTCCCTCGACGGCGAAAAATATTAACCGAGTCGACTCGCTGCGATCCGTCAACAACCCATACTCCGCGCAGAAGATAACCGTACTTGCGGTCGGGTTTCCGCTGCGGATCTCCGCCGCACAGCGGCAAAAATGACCGAGTTCGTGTGAAAGTCGAAGAACTTTTCACGGAAATCAGAGAGAGATTATTTTTACTTTAATGCTGTTTTACGGGATCCCTCGCGATGGTGGGTCACTAAATTTTAATTTAGGATTATGCAGACTTTAAAGATATTTATGAGCTATTTATTCGATATATAAACTACTTGCGGAAATTAGAATAAATATCTACTAATATTAAATAGCTGCTTTTGGGGATTCGTAATCTTTCGCTTCAATTTTGGTTTATTATTATTATTTTTTGACTCCTTATGCATCGTTTTTCCTATAGATTTTGTCACCTCGAATTTAAATATCAGAAACAACATTTCGGAATTGGAGAAAAAAATGATTTGATTCATGTTTGCAATATATGAAATGCAATGTCTAATCAACGGAGGACTGGCGAAGTAATGTAGTAAAAAATGAGTAGGACACAGTGGAGGTCTTAGGCTCAGAGAGATACATAATTGAATGATTTTCGGAAAACGAAAGATCCGAGTTACGCGGGTCGCGATGAAAACACGAGGAACCTGGGGATCGTTCTATCGAATATATTGCAATTGCACAACTCCCCGGTCGCAAAGTGAATTTTGCAGTAACTTCCCAAATGCCGCGATACCCTGCCCCCACGGAAGCTTTCAGGTGAATTAAATTCGCTTGAAACGTTTACGATAAAATGTTTCCCTTTAATCTCTCTAATCACATGTGCTAGGCTTGTTCCACACATGATACACGAACTTTTGGAATTTCATTTGCTACGTCAATCGGCTCTGACGTTTTCTCATAGAAATTTCAGATACTTATTCAAGTTTCATCCGGCCGCATACTTTGACAAGTAATTATCCGTTATTCATTTGCCAACTGCACTTCACATAATTATGCACGTGATATATATATAGATTTTGCAAACAAAATTAATCCACTTGGAGGTCGTATTCACCTTTTGCACTCC